>BGPR01000352.1:165414-208881 GCA_013235015.1 Araneus ventricosus
CAAGATTTAACACAAGTTACAAACCACAACTTTACAAGTGACTCTTCAGTCTAGCAGACTCGGTCTGGCCTAGAGTGGGTTTCGCTGAGGCCGAGGAGGGTTCCAGGTTCGTACCGATTCCACGAAGTCACATCGTATATTGGGCCTGCTTGCACGTTTGATCCTTCCCTTGGTGGGGGAAGTTTGGAGAGGGGCATCAGCTCAGTGATTGTCCCGTCATCTGAACCTGCAGTTCAAAAGTACGACGTTAATTCGATTATATAGTCTCTCATTTTGTTAAAATGGGCGTTATTTACGGTAAACCTCTTAATTCCATGTTTCTAGCATAAGTATGTAAGCTTATTGAAATTTCTGCTTTAAATTAATTCCGGACATTAACGGATAAGTCTTTTGGTTTCATTCTTTGAAACACATTGTAACAATAATCTTTCTACCTTTTCATCCTATATCTTTAAACTTTGGAGCTTAAAAAATTTCAGAAATATCTAACAATGCTAGCACTTTGTTCTCACGTGAGAAAGTGTTTTTATTATACGAAAACATAACATTTTTACTTGTACAGTTTCCAAGAATTGCTATTATACCAAAGAAGACCTCAACCAGAACCTTTACCTTTGTTCAAAATCTTTGACAAGAGTAGAAAGGAGGTCATAATGGAGATCTCAAGATTTCTAAAAAAGACAAATGGGGTGGATTGCTAAGTGAAAATAATGCACCTTCAAAAGTTTTTACACAAAAAAATGGTCTAGAAGAAAGAAATATGATTTTGAGTAAGATAAAAAATACTTTCCACAAGGCTATAAGAATGTTATTTCTAACAAAAATATGAATGAGATAATTTCTGTAAAACTCTATGTTTCCTAGACAAAGGCTTTCGTTCAGATTGAAAGTTTACTATTCTGATTTTTCTTGTTGAATAATAAGATTTTTTTACGCATACAATTTTGTCAGCGTATGGTTGTAGATTTTATCCATTTGTAAGATAATATCCGATTTTCCTATGTCCCTTTTGTTTTGCTCTTAATATTTCAACTTTAATACAAAAATACTGAAACTAGACTTCATCAATATTCATGTTTGATATTAGAAATGTCTACTTTCACTATGTCCACACAGATATCATTCCTTCCGTGGAGAGCAACTGCCGTGAATTTCCTTTAGATGTACGTTTATCTTCTATAACGTTCTGTATATTGTTTAAATTTCCGGGCTGTACTGTGAAAACATCTCAAAAGCGGAAAACGAGAAACTTACTATTTATACACGAAGACACAGGTAATTGTAAAACAGCACTTGCACGAATTAGCATTACAGTAAGAAAATCACTAACATGTAACAGCTAATAGTAACGAACTATAATGTGATTCAACATCTTAGCTGACAACCTGTCAAAGTGAATAATCTCCAAAAAACTACTTCAGAACTACGAGTTTCCACAAGACGATTGTCTCATCTCAAAGCGATACCGGGTTTTATACCTTTCGACAGGATAGAGCTGAGTTACTCAGCCTTTAATGGAGATATTCATAAAATTCTTGGAATTTCGAGCACCTTTTGTCACCAAAGTGCAAGGTCGGGGGGTGTTTGATGATTCCCATCTCGAGTGACACAAAGACTGCTATAATGTCTCTTTACAACCATAGAATCATTTTGTATGAAGCGACACACATTTATGTACACAAATCTTAAGACACCCGAAAGTAAACTACTGAGTTCCGCGCTACCCAAATGTAGTAAATGGATAGGGTTCTACTCTGACTGTCCACAAGTTGTATAGTGTTGTGTAAGTGTCTTAAACGGCCCCAACCTTAGATCATATTATGTCGGAGCACCACAATAGCTGTGGCAGTCAGCAAAGCATTAAAGAGAGTACGTTCAGTGGAGCATGTCTTGAGTGATGATGACTCGTGAAATGTATTAGTCACTTTTAGTCATGGATTAACCTTAGCTTAAGCTATCAATATAATAATAAGGAAACTGAAACATAATTGAATAGCTAAAAAAATCTTTGATGGTTTTCTACAATTTATACTTAAAGTAAAATAAACACTTAAATATTTATAAGCAGAACTTGAAAAAGAAAACTAAAATTCAAAATACCTTGTTTTCGTCCAAATAATTTGAGGAATCAATTCGTATTATCATTCAATACAAACTGTTGCGTCTTCTACTGGTTTGAATACCTTTATTAATTGTTATAATTTGTGTATCACCATCCCTAAATATGCTTACGGTGAATTAAGATGATTTCAAGCAAAACAGAATCTATTTAAAATCTAATCTTCTAAAAAATAACATATTTAAAAAAAAATGTAGTACTTAAGAAATCTGTACCTGAAAATTTTAAATGCCTGATGTATAATCCAATAATTAATAAAAGCCCTACCACGACAAAGTTAGAACGCTTTATTCAATCCCACATTTCAAAATTAATTACTTCAAAATAATACCTAAAACAAAATATTACTGTATAATTCTAGCATCAAAATGGAAAATAACTTTGTCTAGAGTTCACAAATGAAATCATCCTCGTTTTTGGCACTTTACGCATCTTACCTTAGCGTATGCACCTGGTTATCCAAAAAGGATAAATAATATATTTTTAACATCAGTGTTTAGTCAGAATAAAACATAAAATAGTGTGCATAAAAGTAATCTTACAAAATGCCGTATCGGAGTAAAATACAAGGGTTGGAAACCTTAGTGATAAGCATATAATTACTGAGATGATATAGTAGGGTTCGGTTTGATACATTTATAGTCCTTCTGTGCAGTCACCAGCGTTCTGTACACGGTAGTGCGAATTTTTCCAGCAATCTGGGAAGTCGTGAGAATGAGCTTGAAGAGTACCAGTTCTTTGACTGTTTGGATGAGCATGATCTATCGCTTTAAGAATCTCTGACACATGTCTCGATTAAACCACGACGTGATAGTTAGCGCTGGGTTTGTGAAAGTTAGTACCCCACCACCTCCGTACTTTGGGTTTAAGCTCTGCTATTGGCCGATTTTGGATCAGGGATAATCACTCGAAGCAACCGTGGGAGAGGAACCCACTTGATTAATGTTCTTAAGTACTGAATGATTCAAGGATTGGTGCACAAAAGACAGCGCTCTGTCTGGAACACATCAACAAAACTAGTACTGCTGGTACTTCAGCTTTAAATGGGCATTAAAACGGGTATAACTTTCAAAAGTCCATGTCTGATCGGCCAAGTAAATGGTTACCACGATTAAATTTCCTACCCATATGTAACAATAGTTAGAAGCATTGCGTCTTAGCAAAGAATGATCAGGAATACAAAATTCTCTGCTTAGACCACATGTAATAACAGTGATGCTTCAGGAGAGATTTGGGAAGGGAATAACTTGGCTACCAGCTAAAAAGAGTATATCTCTCTGCAAGAGCAAAGGAAAATCACTTTCTTTAATCTTTACACTCTGGAATAGATGTGATCCGGTATTGCCGGGGGACATTCAACAGAATCCGGCGGCGTATATAGTCCCCAAAATAATGAAGAGGTTCTGTAACGATCTGAACACTAACTTTTCCCGGAATTGGATTTCTATAAAAGAGCAATACGTAACTGAAACTAAAGTAATGATGTCGTCCCAAGGTCCAAAAGAAGAACTGCTAGGATTGCTACCGCTCTCTGGTCAAACTCGTGAAGAAGATATAGAAAATGCTGTGCAAAAGTGCCTGGAAGACAATGGAATCTATAAAAATAAAATCGTTTCTATAGCAACTGATGGAACCAGAAGTACGACAGGAATACATAGAGAGGTAACATCAATTCTTCAGAAAAAATAAACCGCGAAATTCTAACATTTCACTGCATAATTCATCAAGAAGCGCTTTGTGCCCAAACATTTCCGGCCGAAATAGTTGAGGTCATGAACTTGGTAATTAAAATTATTAATAGCATCTTGGCAAAAGCACTCTACCATCGCCAGTTTAAAGATTTCCTTAAAGAAATATATAGCCAGTTTTCTGACCTACTTCTGCACAATAAAGTGCGATGGCTTTCCAGAGGTAACGTATTGCAACGTTCTGCTTTGTGCTTGAGTGAAATAAAAACATTCCTCAATGAAAAAAGCATTGACCATCGCGAATTGGAAGAAGACAAATGGCTGCAAAAACACAACTTCATGGCAGATACCACAATGAAACTAAATGAACTAAATCTAAAACTGCAAGGAAAGGGCAACTCAGCCTACGCCTTGCTTGAAGAAGTAGTTTGTTTCGAAAAAAATATTTCTTTTTGTTGAAGACATGGAAAGCAGTAAATTACTTCATTTTAAAAATCTGAAGCGATACCGCGATGAGAACAATGAAACTATTGACACGAATTACTTCAGCATAGCTTTAAAAAACATGAAGGATGGATTCTCTGAGCGATCCGAGCAATTCAAAACAAACAAAAGTACTATCGCGTTCATAGTTAAACCCTCTCAACACAAATACAAATGAGATCAACATAGAGCCATTTGGAATTGATGCTGGATCGCTTCAAATGCAATTGCTGGATTTGAAAACCAAAGACTTGTGGAGTGGCAAGTTCACAGAACTCAGAAGCAAGTTAGAAGAGTTGGAGGTCCAGAAATGCATGCACATCGTGCAGCACAAGTGGTCAGCTCTAAAAGAAATTCCGCTAGCTGAGGCCCTCATATTCGGCGCATGGAATAAATAGTCTTCCAGAATGCTACAGTGAGGTGAAGAAGTTGGCATATGGAGTGCTGACGATCTTCGGGTCGACATATTCGTGCGAGCAAGCGTTTTGTTGCATGAATATAATAAAAAATAAAGTTAGAAATCAGAAACTAACAAATAAAAATCTAGAGTCGTGCTTGAAACTTAAAACAACAATTTATAAGCCAGATTTAATCAAACTTTCAAAAGGCATGCAAAGCTAATGCTCCCATTGATGTAACTATCTATATTTGTGTTTTTATATGAATAAAATTATTCCGTATTTAAAGCCGTTTATTTTAAATCAAAAATCAAATATATATATAAGCAAATACTCTAATATTGAAACGAAAATTTTTAGTGGTTCTTTAAAAACTGGGAAATTTTGTAAATTGTAACTCTTGGCTCTTCCGTTTCAATAGGTTGCCGACCCCTGTCCTAGGGCTTTGTTCAGAACCGAAATGGGTAACGTAGTAGCTTTCTTAGCAAATCCACAGAATCTTCTGTTTTGAATTCGAAGAGAGCAGGAATAAGTTCAAATTCAAAAAGGAGAAGTCCTTAAAGTGAAACTTTTACTGCAAGTAGACTTACCACTATTTCCAGAAAATTAGATTTGATATTCTGCTTTCTTTGCCATAAGACTGTTTCGATATAAGACAAGTAAACGTAAAATTTAAACTGAAATGGAAAAACAAAAACATCGCATCACCCGCATTTCTTATTCAATAATTATAATCACGAATTTTCCACGGAAATGTTGCAAATATGTTTCAAAATTCTGTTCGAAATTTCATACGAACGCCTGTAAGTTAGAAGATTAAAAATGAAAATACAGGAAAGTTTTACGAATAGTTTGCGCAAACGAATTTAATTCAGATAATAAACCAATAAGAATTGTTCGTTCGCAATGGAAGAAAAAATTTATAAGAATTTAATTTTCAGTTATGTTTATATTTTTGTTAAAATAATAAACCAGCAAGAATTTATTGTGGATGAAAAAGAAAATGAATTATTTTTTTAATTCCGATTAATTTAAAAATACGTGTAATTAGTGAACTCCTCAGTAAGAAAAATTAAAGGAGATCCAAACCTGTAGTTCGAAACATCGCAGCTTGATGATGTTTCAGGCTTGATTCGTCTATCTTTATATTATTTTTTATAAATTGCTATTACTGAAAGCAAGGACAATGTACACACAAAAAATGTATTTAATACCATCGTAGCGCTCGTGAATCCAGTAACTAAAACATCGAAAAGCATTCTTGTAAAATATACTTAAAAATAATTTTAAAAATTCATTAAATGTAAAAAACGAATTGCACATAAATTAAACTCATTTCACATAAATCTAAGTTTTTGAATTTTAGAGTGTATCCGAATGATTTTTGTGCAACATAATATGAAGTTATTAAGGAAAAACGTTAAAATTTCGATTAATTTTTAGTTAAAAATCTATTTAAAATTTTGTGAACCAATTTCTTAGTGAGCAGTTTCTACCCAAGAAGTAATGCCAAATTTGATAGCTCTAGATCTAAAGCTCTGTACTGTAGATTGTTTTGAACGGTTTTTGCATCATTTATGTCGTAATTTACAGATAATATCCATTCTATAAACATTATTATGTTAAAAACAGTACAATCGATTTTACTTGATTATTTGGATTGACAAATCAATCTATGTTCAAACTCATTACTCGCCATCAAATTCTCACACTTTTTTTTGCTGGGGCACAAGCTTCATTCTTGAAATATATCCATGTGCAACAGTTATAAATGTAAGATTTATGCGAAATGAAGGAAAAGAACTGTAACTTTTCACTGGAATCATATCTTTTATTGTACTTCTTTCCTGTTAAGCTGAAAACTTCATCTTGCCGATGATTTTGAAGTTATACAGTGGAATTATGACTAGAAGTCGATTTGACGTGCTTCTTGGGCTGTGGCCAAAGACAAAAGAGAGAAATGGCAACGCGTCTGAACTTCATATACAGTTGAAAAGGGGAATCATTCCCCTTCCTCATTCCGAAACTTAAACTAATAAAAATTGCTGATTCTGACTTCTATGGGGGCTCGTAAGGCTATTCTCACAGCCAAATCGACGGAAAATAGTTATTAAAGTTACGGTGTTTATATTTTGAAAGACATGGGGAAAACTACAAGCCTTCGCGACTCAGAAGTTAATTTTTTTTATCTTAGAATTTAGATGGGGATAAAAATAATTAATTCTAAAATCGCGGATAAAAGCTGATTTATTACATAAATATAAAATGTTATGAAATAAAACAAATGCCAAATAACGTAATAACATTTTGGTACATAAGTTCCTTTATAAGAATATTCACAAATTATGATTTATAATTTTCATTCCAATATGCCTGCTTTCACATTTATATTATGGACTCGCGAGTGCAATATTTCAAACTAAGAATTTCCACTTTGTACACCTGTAAGTGGATTTGTTGGATGGAAATCAGAGACAACCACATATTTCCATATAAAAGCGATAATGTCTTCCTTTGTTATTCCAAACAAACCACGAATTAATATTTCTTATATTTAAGTGTATATATATATTATAAACTAGTACTAATGATGTGCTGGAGTCAAGTTTTAACTACACAAATACGCACAGCCATTGAATCTAGAATAAATATTAATGGCAATATATATACAGGGAAAATATTTACAGTTCCCATAAATGGATTCAATAGATTTAGAAATTAGTTACATTATATCACCCCCCCTCATGAATTTGTGGATGAGAAGCCGCCGGATAAGTAAGCGGGTTCTCGCTCCTGGATGTGGGTACAGTAATGGGAGGGACGCGAGTCCCTCCTCCAGTAATAGTACGTACCCCCTTCGGGAGGGATCGGGCCGCGACTGGTGAAGGCCTGCTGCCTCAGTACTCGAAGTATTGCATTAGCAATCATTCAGTTTTACTCGGATGCTACGACAGGGAGGGGTGACTCAGTGTTTTGATTGCAGAATATCACATAGCTGAGTGCCACTGGACTGCATCCATCTGAAGAACAGACGTCCAGTCGTTGCTATTGTTAGGGGAAAATATCTGGAACCATTTCAGAATGCAATAGCTTAATTTAGTTTAGTTATACAGGGTGGTCATAAATTATTGGACCCATTTCAAAAATTAATAAAAGAAATAATAATGTTACAACCGCGTTTTTTTATGTGAGAGCAATTAAAAAAAGATTTTTTCAGGTAGGTGGCGTACCATTACGGCGTTCTACATTTGCTACAGCGAGAGATTTCCATACGCAATGACTACCGATCAGCAGAAGCCAATGGGCGTTTTCTGGTTTCCTTTTTTAGTGTTTCTTGAATATTTCCAAAAATATCCAGTTATCGCATTACAATTGATTTAACAAATAAAAGAGCGTCAAATTCCCTACAAATACATGCAGCTATATTTTTCTAGCTTTAATAGTTTCGCAGATATTGGCTCTCAAAAATGGGAGATGTCCAATAATTTACGACTACCTAGACCACCGTAATGGCGCGTTACCTATCTGGGAAAAGAACTTTTTAAAAAGCGCTGTATTTGAAATAAACGTAATTGTTAGCTTTTTTAAATTGGTCCACTAATTTATGATCATCCTGTATTAACGTTCGTTTTGAAGCAACATGAGGGCTATTTGGGAGCGGACCTCGTAATTTTGAACTGCGGTCAGATGACCAGAACGGCATCTGAGCGGTCCAAAATTCCGCACCACACCAGCGAGAGGACGTTTCCCCTCCAAGTATGATTTGACGTGCCGCAGGCCGACATACATGGCGGATGTTCCGTGGAATCGGGTTTCGAACCTGGAACCCTTCGCCCTCGAAGCCGCGACCCTTAGAATGCAATAGCACACACCCAGTGCGTCATCAATTGCCTAGGGTCATTTTACCACCAGTGTCTATCTGCAAATCTGGACCGCACCTGTAAATCATCTGGAAATTCAAATATCATATTTTTAAAACCTATTTAAAAATAATTATTTTGTGTTTAGGTTTAAAAATATGAGTTTTTTTCAGGATATTTTTCAGTAGGAATAGCTTCACGGCAATGTGTGCAATCAAATATGAACTAAAATAGCGTAGTAGGAAGAAATAAAAAATCGCTTTAGCAATAAATCAGAGACAATTTTTTACCAAAGATTCTTTTTATTTTTTTAAAACGTATTTTTTTATAATTTATACAGGTTTACTTCAGTTAAGAATTTTGAAAATTTTGTCAGTTTTGTTAATTCTCCTGGTGTCATAGTTTGCTTTCAAATTCTTCCTCTAACTAGAGTATAAGAGTCAAAATTTTGAAAACTTTAAAAAAATGTAATTATAACCTATAGAATCCTTTAATCTTTTCAAGTAAAGAAAGGCTGATACCGAGTATTATTTTAAATTTTTCCTGCTCAGAGCAATGTGTTAAGGGATGAGTATTTCTGAATAGAAATTTGTGTGCATTATACATATTTAAAAAGTCCAAATTTGGAAAGAGTTACATTTTCATCAATTATTTCTGATTATTTTCTAAACAATTTCAAAACTTTTAAACGGTTTTTTAAAAACATGAGTTTTATAGGCAGACCTCTAAGAAAACCTGTCAAAAAATTCACTGATTTGAACTTGAATTAAAAGAGTCATGGGATTTGAAGGCTGTTATCCCCTTCACTGATTTCAACAAAGCTAAAACAAAAACAATAAAAGGGATGAAACTTACAAGCTTTCAAAAGCAAGTTAAAAACAAAATACTTGCTTTATGTAGTTCATAATTAATAATTACGAAATTGATTAATGTTTCAGTTGCCATTATCATTCTAATTCATGGAACACCTCTAAATTAAATTCAGCAGTTGATTAATTATTCCACCAGTCATATTGCCCAGATTGAACACATGACAGACAGTTTGACAAGGCATTGCAGTTCACAATCTCATTTATATGACCCATAGATTCAGGTGATTCATCGTACTGGCACTATCATTCATCAGTCTTCGATGACGAAGACACAGACCCCACTTCTATATGCTCACGTGTTCCTTAATTCTAAATTCTTGAGGTAGTTTTTCAGAAGAATATTTTTAATGTTTTCAGTAAATATTATAATCATAAATAGATATTTCCCTCATGACTGGTTTCAGAATGTCTAAAGTTATTGAAAATTCCGTTTTATTTCTCTTCTAAATCAGCATCGTAGGCCGCGGCGGCCTAGTGGTAAGGTCTCGGCTTTCGGACCGGAGGGTTCCAGATTCGCAACCCAATTCCACTGAAAACCCGCCGTGCATGAGGCCTGTTGCTCGCTAAATCATACGTAGTGGCCAAACGTCCTTCCGTTGGTGTGGCGTGGAAGTTTGGAGAGAGGGTGCCAGCTCAGGTGTCGTCCTCGTCATCTGACCGCGGTTCAAAATTACGAGGCCCGTCCCAAAATATCCCTCGTGTTGCTCCAAAACGGAACGTTAATATAACTAAAACCATCTAAATCAGCATCGTTGCATCGTCACTATTTCCTCCTTTCAACTTAAGCTTCCCAATTTGCCTTTCTCCCTCCCAATTAAGAAAAGGCAAAACCAAATTTAGGGAAGATCGGTAATGATTGTTTGCTATGGATGTTTAAACGAATGTATGTGCAGATATCACGTTTCCTGATAGAAACCGGCAAATTAGGTCGCTATATTCAATTTAGTACTTTTGTTTCGTGACCTACTTTTATTTACCGATACAAAAAGTTCTTGTAATATTACTCATGAAAACAATGAAAAATGTAGGAAGAAATGATGAAATGTAAATTGATGGAAATGAATATTATCATCCGGTCCGTGGGGCAACAAACGGTCAGCCTCCTTAATATTTTTTGATCAAGACGTCGTGTCAAAGACATAACGCTTCCCCGTCTTATTCGAGTATTAAGCTTAAGGTAACAACTGTATAAGTGAATAAATAATTAAGATGTAAATAAAGTAAGATACAAACAGAGAGGAAGAAATTAAATAATACATTATTTAATTTTTCATAAACCGGCCTTTTAATTTAGGAAAAGAAAAAAACGTCAAATCGGACGACTAAATTTGGACTGAGGGAGTAATAGACATACTAGTAATATTTATTTATTATTAACAACAGACATTTATTATTATCTTGATAGACAGTTGATGAAGAATTAATTAATAATCTAAAGCATATGTAATTCTTTATAAAGAAAAATTGAAATTTTTAATATGAAATACAATGATAACTGGACATCACAAAATTTAGTATGAGTGATGAAAATCATACTATACTAGACGTAAAAAATTATTTAATGATTTTCGATGCATTATTTATAGTGATAGTTTTTATCTTTAAAGCTTATCCTTTCAAATGATGGAAAGTAGGCACATGATAATAAAATGTAAATAATAAGCCTTTTTACAAGTGAAATACAAAGACGATATTAATTTCCAGATTTACGGAAGGATTAAATTTCGAAATATTATTTTAATTCGGGAACTTAGGCCAAGGGACAGGAAAATTCTTCCCCCTGTTTCATGTCATTGGAAAACAAGACTTATGGTCCTTTCCTTTTCTTTAGCTTTTCTTTTTCTTTCTTCATCTAGCTGTCACATATAATGCTGGAGCATTGTTAAGGACGGATGACACTATCACCCACATGTTCACCACACGTCTGACTTGTTCAACAAGAGCATCATGTAAAAGTACATGTGATTATTCTAGGACGCAGAGTCTAGTTTAGTGTACATATTTGTGTTTTATGTGTGTGTATATGTTTGTGTATATATTAGTGTTTATATTCGTTTTTCCTCTCTTTGTATTCTTATATATAAAATGTATTTTTTTGCTCTTGCTTTATCAATAAAGTTCCACGCTCACCCACCCAACCGACAGGGAGCCGCCCTGGCTCCGAATTCGGGGATATGCTGTGGTGTTATGTTATGACACTGTCCCCCATATCAATCATATAATGAAAAAAGACCTAATGTGGAAAATTAGAATGAGTGCGGGATACAGTAAGAAGGAGAGGGCGTATGCAAATTTTCTTTTCCACGCCTCTTCGTCACGTGACAGCGCTGATAAGAAATTTAACTACTCAACAGTTTCTAATTTCTGCCATACTGTGTCCAAAAATAAGCACATTTTTATAAGCAATTTTGTATTCAAATTGATTTTATAAATTCAAATCAGCAGTCAAAACAGTTAAAGTATTTATTTTATCAATTTTTGATAATTTTTATTGAAGGGGGAAATAAGGACCTAAAAACTGGTTTACCTAACCTTACCTGACCTAAAAACTGGTTTAAGTTGTTTTGCTATCCAACGTTAATTAGACTGGTAGAGCAATTTATTCGAAACATTGCAATGTAAAGAAAATGAAAAAGCCGGGATAATCAGTGGATTGGCTTAGAAAAATTACCAGCCCGAACAGTGTTCGGGCAAAACTGTTAGAATTTGACGCGTGTGGAGAGTTTATTTATTTATTTAAAGAAAAGCACACTACAAAGGAAACTCCATTTACAGAGTGCTGTAAACAACAAACACACAAAGAACAAAAGCCACAACGAGTAAATAAAAAAATGCTCTAGAAAATAAAAAGTTGAACACAGAGAATACACAAAATCATAAAAATTTTCAACCGCATTTATAATTAAAAACGAAGATACATAATCACAAAAACATTTAAACACACTATGATTCTAAAAAACGTATTTTTTAAAAAACTAAAAGAGCATTTCCAAAAGGCAAGGTTAAAAAGTCAAAACACACAAGCACCGAATCCTCTAAAACCTATTCGCTAGGAGTTTAAAGGTTTAAAGACGAATATACACATTTGAGATAAAAATAAATTGCAACACTTAAGATGAAAATAAATTGAAACACTTAAGATAAAAAATAAATTGCAACACGGCGCCAAAAACGGAGTACAAAAATTAAAACCTATAAAAAAACATTAAAAAATGGTCGAATGCATACGAACACGTAAAATCAAAATGCATAACAATCTAAAAAGTTGTAAAAAGTCAAAATAAAACACATCAAGTATTTAAAAGCTGTAAACATTTCGATTTAAAAGCACCAAGAGACATATTAAAAATGTTGTTAAAAGAGTTGTTGTTCCAAATGAAATTTCATGGGAAAGATTTAATTGACGAACTCGACATTTTCAGTATATCTCGAAGATATCACTTAGATGTTTTTGCGCGTGACCTTATTATTGGAAAGATCGAACAGGACATTCGTCATCACCACAATTGCTCACGGTTATGGAAAGCATTTAAAGCAACTGGAATGTGTAACAAGCGTCACAGGGGAGGTCGTCTTAGAAGTACGAATTCCGAAGGAGACACATACATTGTTCTATTTGCAAAAAAAGGAACCTTCGCACCGTAGAGTACACCGAAGAGCGCATCTCCCGAACAGCTCCAGCCAGACGTTTGGAAGAAGGAGGACCTGCTCTCGTTCACATGCATTTTTCCATTTCTTCATATACAGCATCAAACGGAGACTTTTTTCCTTTCAGATGTTTCAAAATCTTCTGTATCTTACAGAACAATAAATCCTCTTTATTCTAATGTCCGAACAGTGTGACAGCAATATTTTATCTTGCTGGACTTCCAGCCTCCCCGGCTTAATGTTATGTTACAATGCAATTTGTGATCGGTCCTTAGCAAATGTTCAGCAGTTTATTTGTGATACAAAAGAAACTGGCAGTAAAGTTATTTATATAGTGCTTAGAGTCATTTTCCATTACTGAATGCCATCAGAATTTTCCAAACAGCATTGAATGTTTTGCAATTCAATTCTTTGATCACAGAAATTGTTGATCACTTTTGAATTCTTTGTTAATTCTTTTTTGAAGTTAAACTGTTAGTAGTAATCTTCTGTATCTTATAGAACAATAAATGCTTTTTATTCTAATGTCCGAACAGTGTGGCAGCAATATTTTATCTTGCTGGACTTCCAGCCTCCCCTGCTTAATGTTATGTTACATTGCATTTTGTGATCGGTCCTTAGCAATTGTTCAGCAGTTTATTTGGTGATACGAAAGAAAATGGCAGTAAAATTATTTACAGAGTGCTTAGAGCCATTTACCATTACTGAATGCCATCAGAATTTCCTAAACGACAGCGAATGTTTTACAATTTAGTACTTTGATCATAGAAACTCTTGATCATTTGTTAATTCTTTTTTAATTGTTAATTCTTTTGTGAAGTTAATCTGTTGGTAGTAATAAAGCAATCTTATTACTTAGTATGAATATTTATGTCTGCATTAGAATTCTACATGTACTACAAAAAATACTTCAGACAATGTAGAAAAAAACGCACTGTATAAAAAATGGCAATGTATGTTTGAACAGTTTTCTTACAATATTTTAAGACAAATTTCTTTAATCTTAAAGGCATTACATCGCTTTTATTGTTGGTACTAAACTCCGCTTAAAATTTTATTTGAGTTTTTATGAATACTGGGAGTTTTAGCATTAAATGTCACGATAGAATAAATTTAAGAGAAAAAAGAGAACCAAAGTCTTCATGAAAAAAAACTGACCTAAAAAGACGTTCAAAAGTTAAATCACATAATTCAAAACTTACATAAGTTTACAGTTTTCCATAAATTTTTATGGCTTTCGGTTGATGCACAATGAAGTTTATTGATCTCTTTATTTTACGATATCACGATTACATATCGAGTTATGCCAGAGTAAGATTATCAACGTAGCAAGTATGCTAGATAGTACATCTGGCACAAACACAGAGAAAAAAATTACAGTTGTAGAAGTACTTCTTCCTAAAAACTGCAAGCCCTACCCGGTGGCAAACGAGATGGATTTGTTACTAAGTTACGAGACTTGAGAAAAACACAATAACAGCGTTCCAAACATTTCATCATTACGAGGAGCTCATTTTTCTCGCTATGGACGGAGTTGCATGATACTAGCTGCAAATGAATAAATGGAAAGAGCGAAGAAACTATAGATGATAAAAAAAACTAGTTGATGTTTTTTTCTTGGAAGAGAAGGAAATGTTTTCTTTAGAGCAATGTTAGAACCTTTGTTTTGTAAGAAGAAAACACTGATTCATATAGCGATGGCTCGAATTGTCACTATTAGCATATTTTCTTAAATTTAGATGAAATACCCGGTCTCCGCATTGATTTCTCTTCTGCATGAAAACAATAATTTGACTCCCACATTGAACTAGATACAATAGGTTCAAACATCATAAAAACTAAAAGAAAATTATCAAATCGGTAATTATTAAGAATTTTATAGATTATTAGCATTCTTTTCTATAATTGGAAAGAGCAAGTAAAAGTCAAAATAATATATAGTTTATTGAGAGAAAATCGATTCAATTTAAATATTAAATTATCTTAAAACTTCTTCGAGTTTTAGACAAGCTTAAATAAAATTCAGGCATAATTTCCCATCTTCTTATCAAAATTTCTAACCGCCAGTGATTAATGTAAGTAAAGAGAAGCATTATGAAAGATTTGCTTTGATCAGTTATTCTTGGAAGCTGTGTATGCGGTAACTCGTATATGGGGTATTGATCCAAAAGTTAATGGCTGAATCATGCATAATTACTTCACAGAAGGTAGACTCGAGGATCGTAATGATTAGCCGAATGCCAATTTGCTTCAGAAGAATTTCAAAATTACCTTCGCAAACTGAGATAATTATGGGACAAAAGTATGTTAAACAATTAGCAGAGATGTGGAAAATAACGCGAAAAGTGGAATAAGCTTCCTAAGTTCTATATGCTTCTGATTTTAAGTAATAATGGGAAAGTTGCCGATAACAATTTTTGAAAGGAATGTCAGCCTATTGTGTCAATAAGGCATGCTGTTCAGATTGCTATGAAAGCATGAACAAACGATATTTATAAAAGAAAAATAATTCTTATCTCTTTTCCTTTATAGTAAAATTCGAAATAATTTATTCTTTGTAATTACTTTTCTGAGTTATTACAAATTACTACTTAGCTTTACTTTTAAGAAATCATTTTTCAATGAACTTTCTTGAAATTTAAATGATTTAATTACTAAAAAAATTATCGATTCTTTAAAATGTTGAAGGTTCGTAGAAAATATTCAGTTATTTAGTAGTAATTATACACCAAATTTTACAAAACCATACCTCAGAAAAGAAGATTACATTATGACTTCCTATGAAAATTTATACGCCAATTTAAAATCGTTCGACACGTCCCCTCGCAGCACTGGCCACATTAAAACTCAGGAGTCAATTTCTCCAAGTTATTGATCCCTGTGTTCAAAAAATCATTACAGAGTGTATGTATCAAAACCAAAGGCCCATCGGAATGTTAACTCCTAACATTGATCCTAGAAGACACGGTAGATGGTGTCATCAAATAGCGTATAGGCAACTTATTATACCGAGGCACCACTTTTATCACTATAATTATCGGTGCAGAAAAGTTAAGAAAAATAAATATGACATAGTTACGCTCTATTTATATACTTAATAATACTTTCAAACGAATTTAAGTTTAAATATTACAAATATAGGTACTTTTCCGACCATAATAGCCGCCAAGCTTCAATGTTGGCGCTATACCATCAGCGCCATTATTCATCGCTAACATAGTTATTGCTAGGATTTGGCAGGGTTTTGTTTGGCACCCTGATGACGCAAAAGTACCGAAATATTAAATAAAACAAATTTATTGACAGTTGTAAAATTATGAATGAAAAATTGAGAATAATAATTGCATAACCAAAATCTCTTACATTCACAAAATGTAGCACCAGTGCCCCAGAGATAACAATCTCGTCTTCAGGGTTGGAAGATCTCGGCATCCGGGAATCAATCGGCAAAATATTCGCAGTTTATACAGATTTCAGTGTAAGCCGTATAGATCGATGCAAGATTAATCTCCCCGTAATTTAAACTGCTTAATCAAAGGTAGCCCGAAAACATGGAAAAAGCGGGCCGGTTTATGTGTTATCCTCATCATTTATCCCTGGTTGAAAAATACGAGTCAGACCTCTTGTGTCTTCAAAACATTAATGTAGAAATCCAAGAAAATGAACATTATCTAGGAGCTTAATATAGAATGGAGATAGATATATACAATAGAAGGATAAGCATCAGTCTAGTATTTCATTTAAATATATCTGTAACTAAGCAATTAAAATATAATCGAATGAGATAGAATTATTCGACGGTTTAAAGCGGGCCATTCACCGCTCTTCCAAACTGGAATTTTTGGAACACGGGAAGGAAAAACCACTAGTAAGGGTGAGAAACCGATGAAAATTAGCATAGAGGAAGTGAAGGGTTAGAATTTAGAATAGTTTGAAATCTGATTGGAATAGTTGGTTAGCTTTTTGAGGACCTCGATGCGAGGGTAGCAGTAAAACAAAGGATCTGCCTACATTGGAACCTCGCGTCGAGGGTAGAAATGAATCTCGAAACCTCCCGTGTGGGGAAAGAGGAAGATGGGTGGATAGAATTTTGCAACTTTGAACGTCGTCTCAAAACAAACTTTGGAACATCCGTGAATGCTTTGCCTAATTTTTCGATTAAAATGGGTGGGAAAAAAACGCTCTTAGGGGAAATGGCATAGCTTAGACTTCTCGTGAATGCTCAGCTTAAGAGAGAAAGCATTCCAAATGTGTCCTTGTACAAACAAGACCATATATATTCCACCAATGAAAATTCGATTTCGAATTGCATTTCTGCCGTTTATTGTCGCTCGCATTATTAGACGACGGCAAAATAAGATTACTCTGGAGTAAGTAATACAAACTGCGATACACTTAACTTCAGGAGGGCATTCGGTTCCGATCCAGATAAATCTGAAGTTATGTTTATGAGTTTCTAACCTGAAATAACGGAAGGATAAACATGGACATGAGTCACACTTTACGGCCTCCTCCATGCTCAGATATTAACTGCCACACGCCTCTAATGGCTTTAGGATTTTATTAGATTTCTCCTGTCCACTGGTGGGTCGTATTTATGGATTAATGGAAATGTAGCTTTCAGGGAATCCGAGTACAAATAGTACAAATGCACGGGTAATAAAGTTTCTGTGATACATTATACTAAGCGTATTGTAGAATATTAAATATGCTTCTCTGGAGACGAAACATTCAACAAACTGAATATGTCTTTCTAATTTTTGTTGACATTTATGAAAAATAATTTTGGTCAGACAAATTTCGATTTAGTTTACTTGCAAATGAGCTAAAATTCTAATTATTTATTATTGAGAATATTATTTAAAGAGACATTAATAATTTGTACCTGATTTTATTTTAATCAGAAAACTTAACACTTTCGGCCCTAATGGGCATGTACGTCCCGGAGATTAGAATTCATTTCCTAGAGGGTAAATAATTCCACTTTTACATTTTTTGCCAAAATTAGATTTAACTTCTTTTCATAGTTAAATTTTAATCATGCAAAAGTTGGGTCAAAAGGTTTAATCATTTGTAGAATCCACAAGTAAGGAATTGTTTTTTTTAACTTTAAAAAATTCTGATGGTATTATTGTAAATTGTGATGGTATTATTGTATTCACAGTTTCTAGGGGTTTTTTCAACATGGCTTGTTTCTTGACTTTTGCAATTCGTACCGCTTTCCTTAAATTTGCAACCATTTATTTGCTGGTGCTGTTATAAAGGTTTTGGTTACCATAATTATAAGCACGGTTATTCTCTCTAACCTGAATATTTGCCATGCATTTTATTTCCAGAGAGTACTAAATATCCAAGAAGTACTAGCGAGATCTTTAAGGTATAGTATGTATATATGTTACGGTCAATGTGGATAATCGGTTATTATGCATAATAACGGGTGATTATGCATAATAACGGGTGATTATGCATAATAACCAAGTAAGCCGGTTAAAGTGGAAAATTTATGAGAATTTACCACATTAACCTGTTATTATGCATAATTACATTTGAAGTTTGGTCAATGTGATTATTTTCAACGGAGTAGCTTTCGTTTCCTCTAACATCCTCTAAAGTTGGACTTAAAATTTAAAAATTTAATTTTAATTAAATGTTTTTAAATATAATTTTTATTTATTTAGTAATTTTATATTTCCTTGATTAGGTAATTGAAAGATTTTTATTGATTTATGAATTTAATAAAAATCGTTTGCGTGGAATTTTATGAAGTTGCTTGCTCATATTTTGGAATTCATCATTTGGAATTCTGTCTTCACTTGCGTGGTGGTTTCTTTGATACTTCGTCTTATTCTATTATTTTTTTGTTAAATCTACAGTGTTTCTTCCCAATTGCAAATATTAGAACTGAGTAAATATATTAATTTTTTACTATTCCTTGTTCTCAAAAACATTTGCTACTAGGGGCAATTGCTTTATATTTCTTTACATTTTCTGATATACCTGTGTTCTCTTCTAATTTCTTAAATATTCTAAAATTCAAGGAGCTAGCGAAGCTACTAGGTTCCGGCTGCTGGTCCTAGCGAAGCCATATGATGTTTATTTTAGTTAAAAAATATCTGCCCGGTGCCCACTTTAGATGGCGCAAATTCTGCATTTGAAACAGGAGATAACGCAAAGACAACCCACAAATACTTTGGTACCGAAAAGATTTAACTTTAAGAGATTAATATTTTATTATATTAAATAATGATTAATAAATTTTGCTTAATTAATCATATTCAACAATGAATTTTGATCTATGAGATCACATTTCAATGTAATTAATCACATTGACCAAACTTCAGCGGTAATTATACATAATAACCAGTTATTGTGGTAAATTCTGATAAATTTTCCTCTTTAGTTGACCTATTTGGTTATTATGTATAATCACCGGTTATTATGCATGATAACCGATTATCCACATTAACCGTAAACATATATACATTTTGGAGCTGTTAGTTCTCATCAGTAGAAAGCTGAAACAGAGACTGAACCCCCGAACTTCATTACCTGAGGTCAACATCTTAGCACTTAAAGCATTCGAATAGGGAGTATGATTGAATAAAAACATTTGGAATAAAAAAAAACCGATCAGCTGTTAAAACTAACAGATTCTGAATAAAATGTTAAAAAAAGAAACAACCAGGGAAAACAGTTAAAAAACAGTTGACAACTAATTCTCGTTTTTTTTATAAAAAAAACTTAGTTTTATTTAATAGAAAAATGAAAAATCAGTGAATGGTATTAGCTGCAATATTGAATAATAACAAAAAATAAACCGTATTTAAATTAAGTTAGATAATATCCTTACCTGGTTAACGATGAATAATAATAGATCACAACACGCATTAAGAGAATTAATCTTCAACAGGGGGGCCTTCAGATCGATGTAGGTTAATTGTCGTCGTAGCAACAGTGATGGACAAAGTCAATTATTGAGGTTTTTCATCAATACCAAAGCAGCCGGGCTGAGGGTATTTTATCTTCACTATTTAGACTAGTGATTGAAAAACTACAGCACGCGGCCAACCTAAAGGCTCGATCTGGCACACAAGAGTGAAATTATGTACAAAATAGTATTATAAAAAATTTATAGTCATTAAAAATATTATTCAAAAATGATATATTTTTGCCATAAAATTGTTTATAAATGCAGTCACTACCTCATTAGTCTCGCTGGTATTGGAACACCCTCACAAGCCCGGCCTACCCGATAGGGTGTAAGATCCGGATGATGGTGTCGCATTAGTATTAAAGAATTTTTTAAATATTATTTTTGAATCAATATTGAGTTTTCTAATGAACTTATTGGGCCCCCGCCAAAAAAGTTTTTAGGGCCCGCTCCTAAAATGTTTACCCTTCGCTGGTATAGGTCTTTAAATATCTGTTCACTGCTATTCTTAAAATCAATCTTCTTAGATAAAACTATGTAATAGAGGTTTCTAGAGTGGTAATTTAAAGGAATTAAACTTAGACATTCAAGAAATTTTTTGGGAGAAGAAAGTTAAAATTTATGGATGTCAAATACGGCAAGGAAAAATATAAATTAAATCAGCGTTTCTCATTACAGTAAAACCCCGGGTAACTGAATTCGAGTGAATCGAAACCCGCGTTATCCGAAATGCTTCTGAAATCAAAAATCCAAAAAAACGCGTACTGTACGGCACGGAAATAATCACGAAGGAGAGATTTTTTGCAACGATATCCCCCCTTTTTTTATTTTTAGCTTCCCCAAGAAGGTCAGTGATTAATTTTCGAATGCTAAAATTAAAATTAATGGGTATTAACAATATTAATTAGGAGATTGTTTACCTGTGTCTGTCACGTGCATTGCTCCCGACGGAGGGTTAACTTTAAACAAGAACTGAGTGTAGCCAACAAAGAGAGTTTTGAATCCGTTTCACACTGAAAACATTTCAGAATTGCATACTACAATTTGATACAAAAAAGTAATAGATGTTCATGGCTTAACCGAAAAAACCGTTATCCGAAACGGCTCCTTCCTTCAGTTAGGTTAAACGGATTATACCGCATTTTGTATTAAAGGCTCAAATTAGCGAGTGATTTCCAAGTGATTTTATTGTAGAGTTTTTCCACCCTCCAACTCAGGTATTGAAAAAAGAATTTCTAGAAAAGTTTCATCTCATCTAATGACAGTTTCTCCCTGATAATCCTGTTGAGACATTTTTTTTTGGTTACACGCGGGCCGCCGCCCAATTGGCGCCACGAATTGACGAAATTGAATTGAAGCGATTCTCCAAAAAATTCAAATCCGAGTTCAGAGATAATTCTTTTGCGATTTATTACGGCTTACACAGCCCTATTCAGAAATATTGCTGATCTGAAACCTGGAAATTCAACTGATCAGAAATAAAACTGAAGTACTTGAGTAAATGAAACTTTGTAACAGACCCTTGCTACATGCGATAAACTTCTGATTTATCTATTCTGTAACCATTATACTAATCTGAGTAAATACTGTATTAAAGACATTGATAATTAAATTACATATTAATACGAAATATTTGTTTTATGATTTTATCCCGACGTTTTTAAAAAAAATCTACGCCCGAACTGCGCCTTTCTTATATTTTATTTAGAGTAGCTTTTCATGGCGCCATCTGTTGACAGTATATAGAACATATAGAACTACATTTCGGGTATGCGCAGTAAAACCTTGTTTACTACAAATGTTCATATTTCCCGTAATATTCAAATTTTTGAATTTAAATTTTAATAAAATGTTTCTTTTTACGTATTGCCAAGTATTCAGAAAGTTTCGTACAATTCGAACGAAAACTCTGCATATTATAATAAAAAAAAAAACACGCGGAGTTTGAAATTTTCAATTTAATACCGATTTTTACTTATATTCTGATAAATATTTTTATTGCCTCACTTTGTGTCCTAGTAATACTCGTCAAGACCTTTGAAATGACACCAGAATCCACTTCCTAGCTAAACGCGTTTCCAAGCTACACTTATTTATAACCTTACATAAAGCTAATTCATGACAATCACGCGCATGCGCCTACACTGGTACGATGATGTCAGAGGTAAAACAAATACTATGCCACAAACTGATATGATCTATCCGTTGTGGGGGTCAACCATTCTTTTCACATCATTAGTCTCGTAGTTATTAACGATTCAAATCTGACGGTATTTTGTCACACGAGAACGTTCGACCTACTATCACTGTAACGAGATGAAAGACGTTTTCACGTCAAAAAAGTTCTTCTTTGATCGATGTTGGAGGTTAATGTGTTCAACATCCGATACAAGCAAAAATCTACCATGAAGAGATGCATGATTTTTGTTAAATTGTTTGGCATGAGATCCATCCCAAAGTATCACCGGTGCATTTCCGAAATATGTCATTAATTGAAAAATCAGACGGATAATCTTAGAATTAATTTTTAAAAAATGTTCATTCAATACGAATAAATTAGTCTTTCTCTCTACTAGATAAATTCAGTATCTCCAAAATAGAGAATGAAATGAAGGAATGTACTTAACTGCACGAAAGAATCCATTTTTTTCTGTTCGAGGCTGGAAAAGTAACTGTGGCGGCGGAACAGCTTTATTGACTTAGGTTCTTAAAAGTCACTTCAATTTTCTCGGGTTTATCCACCAGAAATCAAAGCGCTGGTAAATTCTCGAAAGATTTGGGACTCTTCAGATATTGCTACCGCTTGGATGTCTTAGAGTGCAATAACTCTCGACTAAATTGCCAAGCAAGAATCAATCATTTTACTGATTTAGAGTTGACTTTTTCAGATTGTATCTAAGTGTTCAAAATTGAATCATTTCCTACCTGTTGCGAGTGTGACACATTAAAACATTTGAGTTAGTTTGATAATGGCGAGGCATTAAGTTGTAATTTTGATAATACTGATAAAAGCAGACATTTAATTCTAATTTGTGAATACTGATAAAAACATAGACTTGGTTAAATAATTCGAATTCAAAATATATGCTAAACCTTTAAAAATTGCAATTAAGAGCAGATCTTACATTTTTTCGGGGGGGGGGGGAGACGCGAGGTCTACTGTTCAAAGAAAGTAGACGAGTTTATTTAGCAGAAAGTAGACCAGTTAGTAGACAGTTCATTTTGCGGAAGCATAATTGTATAAAATTTCCGTATTCTTTTAGAAAGCAGCTATAAATAAAAATTTGTATTTAGACACAATTAAGCAGTGTTTAACTCTTTGCTGAAAGTACTTTGAGCTCTAAAAGCTTTAGTGTGTTTCTGAACAAAACGATAAAAATTACTTCTATATGTGAAGAAGCTTTTCATGAGTTTTGAGAGAACCGTGTAAATGGCTCGAAATTAACTCTCTGTTTCTCGGTTCAACTGGCGCGATTATCATCAACTTTTTTCAGAACTTGAAGCATAATGAATATGATGAACAGGTTGTTTTCAAGAAAGCTCAACTGACTACGAAAACGTACCATCTGAAATCCCTGAAAGAGTATAAACTTCCAGAGCCAAAAAAATTTAAGAACTCTTGATCATTGAAACGTATTTACGCCTTCTTTACCAGACGAAGACTTCGAAGCTAATGGGCACAGGAGTGGCGTTAGAGTTTGCCCTAGAGGGGCACGACCTGCTGTACGGGGACGAATGTAATGACATTGGTCTCTATTTTCCGCCAGATCTTTATTTATCAACTAATTGAATACCCCGTACAAAAGTTTTCCTCAAAGGGGTAAAATAAATTTCCCGATGGGGGGGGACAGCATCCCCGACAGGGGGGTCCTTGGCTCCCGGTCCCCCTCTCTGGCGCCACCCCTAATGGGACAATAGGATTTGCCATTGGATGTTGGTTTCAAATCATAATCTCTCTCTTGCGAAAACACTTAAGATAAAATGACTGTCTAGACGAAAAAAGAACATTTTTGGATGAAATAAATTAGAGACAGCTATAAACGAAATATATAAATACTTTTCATTTCATATTTCTGAAATGTGTACAGCTACTGCAAGTGTGACTTCAATAATTGGCGCCTGAAAAAAATGAAGTGGATGTAACCGGAAATGAAAAAAATAGTAATGGAATACATTTGAAAAATATGGAACTTCCTTAATTTTTTTTATTTTCAGTTTTTTCTACATAGTAATGTTTGTCACAGAAGCAAAAAGGCAGTATCTTAAGAAATAGTAGAAAACCGTTCAATAAAAATGCGTATTTCATGAAACTAGCTCTATGTACATTTACTAAAATTTGTATAGCCATAAGTTATAATTTCTTGAGATGCGCCTTTTAGGCTTAAGATGGCAGTGTTGCAGAATCCGTATTTCCATATCGCAGTAAAATATTGATTGAAATTTACAGGACTGAAGAGTATTGTTCATTTGTGATATTGAAATCATTCAAAATATTATACTTTGTTGCTTAAATTGGAAGACATAATTTCAGGCACTCGGCAATAGAGTATAATTTTTTTAGTTCTGTAATGCAGTCACCGTCGAAAAATGTTCGAAAAACTTGAATTTTTTCTAACGATACCTCGTCAGCGTAAGGATTAGATTTAACGCAGTTAAGACCAGCTGCCATCAAAATGATTGGTGAAAAAATCGCCAATCTGGCGACGGCGCAGTATTGTGTTCTCGAGACATACAAAGCAGTCTTTGAGGCACGTAGGTTACGGAATTTATCTTTTTATTTAAAAAAAATTCAGAGTGGTTAGATCACAGAGAAGATCTTCTTCTCTGTGGGTTAGATGTATAAAGTATCCCTGTTCCGAGGATTTTAGACAAAAAACACTAGGTATCACAGAAAGACTAAATCTCGCTGGTGTGTATTTCAGAACATGGGGAGCTAATAACGCAAAGAGAAAAAGGAAATTTAAAAAGGAAAGAAACATCTAGTAAAAATGACCATTTTTCATTATCTTTCCCTTATGTGTTTTATTGAAATTGACTATTGGATGTTATGACAATTGTTAGTATCTATTCTATTCCACTCCTGTTCATCATAGAATTCGTAATAGCATCATGTATCGCGAATAGGAATGAATCATCATGCGACGAAGATGGAATTATATTTATGCTAGGAACTGTTAGGCAATCATACGTCACCGTTTAATTTACAGATATTTTTGCTCCATTAAGTTTTTATCTTGAAAAATGCGCGATGGAGCTTCGTATGAGTGTTACATCTTTTTCTTCGGGCAACTTTGAATAGACATCTTTAATTCTGAAGATTCTTATACTATATTTAATTATATTATATTTATTCTTTATTATATTTTAAATGTTTCAATGGGTTCAAACTATTCGGAACATTTAAAAACACTATTTGACTTTACTTTGAATCACGCAATAACAACAATAACAATGGTAAATGAAAAACATTTCAAATATTCTTTGCTAAAACATTTAAAAAATGCGTCATGTTTTTATTCAAATATTATCCGTTTCCTACCAATTAACGCGTTCGTAAAACCATATTTAGTAAATAATAGTTTTCTGGCAAATATTTTATCTTATTTAGGATGCAAAAAATAATCCAGTATTTACAATGAAAAACGAATTATCGACATTTTTTTGTTAACTTTCTACTTAAATTTGACGTTTCTTTTAAATTTATAAAATCAGCGTTTTAATTTTCATGTTAAATATCTCGAAAACATTTTCACAGCTTTCAGCAAATCTCATAATACATGCAGAAAACTAATTAACCTGAAAGAGAGTTTCATGCTCGAACTCAAATGCATGTGATTAAGTTCATTAAAAACTTCGATTTGAAATTCCCAATCACATCCAAACCTATCTAGATATTTACACTCGATTTGGTCTTATTGCTTCTGTATCAGAGAGGGCAGAAAGGAGTAGTGTGGGGTCTGCTCGTAATTTCTAATTTCGAACCCCTGCCAGTTTCAAGCATCATAACTGTGCCAAGGTACTTGGGAGAGTACTTTCTCCCAAGTGCAAACTGGTGTCTGAAGTGCTTTCCCGAATAAATTAATCTTGAGCGAGATAAGAATCGATACTCTGACACTGATGGGGTGGTGCCAAGATTTTTCTGAGGAAGGAAAAGTGGTGAAATAGGATTTTAATTAAAATATTCTTGCCCTCAATGCCATTGTGGTTATGTGCTAGAAATGCCTTTTGTCTTAGAAAAAGAATAAATTGGTCAGTAGAATTTAGTTTGTTTGAAGACTGGAAGACGCAAATTATATTATTGAAGACTAGCTGTTTATATGCTTTTTAAAAATTAAAATGAGATTATCCATTGCACCAAAAGATTCTTAAAAATTCCTGAAAGCTAATTTTCTCCATAACTTATATTTATTGTTTAATCTTCTAGGTTCGGCATCAGAAGATCTTGAACTGTGCATTAGCAGTGAAAAAAAATTGTTTAATTAATAAAAATTAACTATTTAATTAATTCTGACTAAACCTTCTCTAAAATCTTCTTTATGCTTCATAATATTTGCGAGCAGAGTTAGAAGAAAATTTGCTCATTAGTTTTGTTTTCAATAGCGTTCAAAAGATTGTCGTTACAGCTTTCTTTATATAGATTTCCAGTGATTAATGCTATAATGTCCAATGTTTAATTATTTGCTTTGAAATGACATCTGGGCAATCATAATTAGATAAATTACTTTACTTGCTTAGGCCGTGGTCTACCAGTGGTAAGGTCTCGTCTTCAAAGCCAAAAAGTGCTATGTTCGAAGCCTGACTCCACTGAAAACCCGTCGTCTATGAGTCCCTGGTGCCCGTTAAATCTGATGTCGAAGATCAAACGTCCTCATGCTAGTCATGCTGGTGTGGCACGGAAGTTTGGAGACGGGTGCGAACTTAACCGTAGAAACAGACCGAATTCAGATCCAGGTTAATTTTTAATTAAATGTTTTACAGATTTCACCTTCTAATGTTTTAGTTTAATGATATAAATAATTAAAAACATTTTATATATGTTTTTATGAGGAGGCTACCGGTTTTGTTTTGAAAACAAACCGATCGTTGCCATCGGCAAAAGAGAAATTAACATCTTTTCTGTGCCGCGTTTGATAGCGTTATATAAATACAGATTTTGCGGAAGTTTGGATAGACGAGTGTCAGTTCTGCTGTCTTCCTTGTCATAGGGCAACAGCTCGAAATCATGTTCACCCTCAGTCTAGTCCTTTTGTGGCTTCGAAACTAGATCTAACTAAGCAATTAATTTGACCTGTGCCTACCAGTGACCAAGTAGATGTTGGGTATGGCAGAGCAACAAAATTTAGTTTGGTTATATTAACGCGGATGCAATTTGCTGATATGAAACTAGTGCAAAGTCGCCTGATTTTAGAGATGCCAGCTGGCCTTAGAGCCCTTGTCGCATGAATAGGAGAATAGGATCCTTTGAATATTATCCGCTTGGCACATAGCATTTTTCTGGCAAGGTTTGATTCATGGCGAAGCTAAGCCTTGTCAGATCTCTGCATTTTTCTGATGAGCAAGTTGTCAATCAAAATATAGTAGCTTCAGTCGCCAAGAGATGCGCCAACCAATTAATGGTTGTAATGAGTCCGAAGAAGTCACTTCTTGTGAAAAATTTAACCCCAAGAAGCAATACCTATTTGGAAACAAAAGGATTTTAGACTTTATTTTCTTATAAGGTATTATCGCCTTCACATTCCACTTCTTTCGTCAATTGCTCTTGCACTTCTGTGCAAGTTTTTGAAGTTTTTACATTATTCGCACCCTCTGAAAATTCACTTATTGCAATTTTTTTATCAAATATTCAATGAAAAATCAAACGTTTCTCACAATCACACAAAGTATGAAATTCAAAAATAAGTTATAAACACTGATAACAAGCTTAATTTCTACTGTTGCAGTACGGTTTTCCTCAAAATATGAGTAATCGAATACTTTCAATAATAATTTTCCATCATATTTGACAAATAAAAGGAATTACCATGGAAGCAAGATCAATTGCATCCAACTTTTGTTTGCTAGTTACAATAAATTGACCTATCAATAAAACACATTCTGTGAATAAGACTCTGTTGATAGAAAAAAGGATATTTTCGCTACCGTATTTTATCAAAATTACAACAAAATGTTATAAATTACTGAAAATCCATTATGTTTCCTAACTCTTGCGTCTCTATTCATAATCATCCTTTGAATTTTATTTAGCCATCGACGGCTGATATAAATGGAAAAAGGAAACAACTTTCCCAATCTGTCAAGCCATGTTGATGATAAATTGTTTCTTTGAATAAATAAACATCATAGAAGGATAACAAATTGCACTTTCCTTCCGAAGAACTTCAAATGGATGCGACATATTTGAAGATTCTTCATGATAAGAAAGTGAAAAAATGATCTTATAGGCACAAAATCTAAATTTTGGAGATAAATTATCAAATATTTTCAAAGAATGATATAAACAATGAACTCTTTTCAGTTATGCTGAGGTAAGTTTACGTTAAAAAACTGCAATGAATTATAAATGTATTTTGCAAACGTTTTTCATAATAAGTTAGTGTCTATTACTAGTTGATCGATAACCTTTTAAACAAACAAATAGGCTAAAAATCATCGGAATTTTTAAATTTGTAATTATATTTATATATTAATAAAATAGGTAAATAATCAAAGATACCAATCATGAACTAAAAAGACATACTTAAAATATATATGTATAAATATAAACTAAATACATACTAAAATAATACTTAATGTATATGTGTGCGTACGTGTCTGTGTGTGCGTACGTGTGTGTCTGTGCGTGTCTGTGTGTGCGTGCGTGTCTGTGTGTGCGTAATAAATTATAATAACCTTGAACATAAATCCTTTTTAAAGCCGCTTAATTTTTAGATAAACAATTCTATTTTCATTCAAAAATAAAGCACTTCTACTTTAACTTAAAAATTCACGAGAATCTTCACTTTATACTAGTCCCTATCGGGGGGTCATCGAGACATATTGCACTACTTTTTTAGGCTGATTGAGTAATGGTGTACTTTTATCAAATCAATAAACATAAAACCATTAAACATAAAGTCATAAACATAAAGTCATAAACATAAAGTCATTAAACATATCTCATATTTTAATAGAAAAGATGCTGCGAAGTAGGATTTTGAATATAGATTTCTTCAAACATTAAGTAACAGGAATGAATTTCCAGGTATGTAACTAGCTTGCTTCCAATGAAATATTACAATCTTGGTTCAAAATTCATGATTGAGTAACCGCATTCAAACAAAGATTTTGCACAGCCATAGAGTTAATGAAATTTAAATTATGTATGCTTTCCGATATCTTAAATATACGAAAATTGTTGAATTTTAGTATTACTGAAGAAATTATTATTGACATAAAAAATAATCCAAAACTTAATATATGTTGCTGACAGCATGTAAGACTTTTATTGACTGGAAAAGGTTAAAACATTTAAAGACAAAAGTTTAAAAGACAAAACAATTAAAACAACCTGCATTATGCCAGCATTCAAAAAGTAGCAATAGAATATTTGGCGAGCAAAAAGTGTTATCGAGATTGTTTTCCAATATGCTTTTAAGACATTCTTTAAAATCTGTCATCAACACAAAATCTATCTTCGCATGGAATGCGAAACGTTTAATAGAGCATGTTGAAATCTTGAGGATATTAAATTATATTACCATTTATCTTCATCAGAACTCAATTACATACCAATGTTTTGAAGTTTTCTGTCTGAAGATGTGACTTGCCAAATCTCTGCAAAAATGCATACTTCTTAAATTCTGGTTGTCGTTCTCGAAACTTCAAGGAAAATTTTTTTTTCATATAAAAAAATTCTCCAAGTTGTTTTTCCCAACAAAATCAATAAAACTTTTCTCGAATTATTAAGCTTTATTCCGTTATAGTTAAGTATTCAATTCCTTAAAAGCTAGCTCAGTTGGCGTATCTTATTCCTTTGACAAAATGGAAAAAAAAAATTTTGATCGATTTTATTGATTTCATGCGCATCGTCTTGAATTATTCTCCGTAAATCTTTTTATATGGGTTATTGAAGGATAATGCAGTGTATTTTAGAATTCTACAGATCGAAGTTTTACAAGCTTATATTTTTTTCTGTATTTCACTAAAAATAATTTTTGCTTGCATAATATTATTTCATAAAACTCTTATTCTGTGATACTTATTGCTGAACCAAAAATTATAACTACATAAAAATGTTTTAAAACACCTTTCATTTTTTTATCCTTAGAATCCGGAATATGTTGACTGGAATACTTTTGATTCTGTTTGTATCAGTTCTACATTGGAATATTCAATAATTCTTTTTTCCCTAATTATTCTACTTTCTGATTGATTTTTATTTAATAGTTTACATTTATGTTTTATTAATCAAAGTTAATTTTAATTTCTTCGTTAGATAAAGCAAATTAATTTTTCAAAAGCAAAACGCACACATTTGTTTTTGATGAAGTTTATACATTTCTGAGAGAAAATAAAACCCTGACAATAGGCATTTACCGAGAGAATTTTATTAGCTTAAGATTGAGCCGGGAGCTGAAACATTGTTTACAAAATAAACCCCCGAAAATAGTTATTTACTAAGAGACTTTTAGTCCAACACAAAGTGGTTTGTTTTTAACACACTTTAAGATTTCCATCTTAAATAATAAATAAAAAAAATAAATCTCTTTTCTAGTAAAACGCTTTCTTCTTGAAGCAAAAGTAATTTCAACTTATTTTATAGACTCTGATGACTTTAAAAGGGACAGAAACGAGGTTGTTTACAAGTCATTAAAAACATCAGAGTTTGAAAGGGTTCTTCAGTAAAAAACAAATAAACTATTCCCAGGAAAGAGATTTCCAAGATTAGAGTTAAAGCACAGGGTTTAATTTAACTTTTCCCTTCTTTTAGCGGATCATTTGAAGGCATAAAAAATGCCAATATTATTCCCTGAAACAGTTCAACTAATAAAGAACTGAAATACTGGTAAAGGCGATAACTCATCTGTATATAAATTTAAGAATCTTGAAGTTACTTTTATTTCAATTTGAAATTTAACCAATATTGTATGAAGCTTTCAAAAAGTTAATATTATTTAAAAATTTTAAATATGTGTTTTTCTAAGCCTATGTATACACATAAAATCAAAAAACTTACCACAATTTATTAGTTTAGTCGGTACAGGCTGTCCTAAAAATAGGCGATGGTACACTCCATTTCTATTATCCCTTACTTAGGTGGAAGGTGAAAAAGCATCTTAAGCATAGACCAACCTTACATTTTTTTGCATATAGTTGTTGTTTTTGCTGCACAGAGTTTTAGCTGACATCTTCTTTGTCGATTTTCTGGCTTTTTTATAATAGCATGTTAATTTTTAAGCTTTAGAAAATCTTCATTACCTTGTTGAACATCTAGTTTTCTGCAAGATGGATTCCTTGAAATAGAAAGTCCCAAATACGCAACTGTTATTTGTCTTTGTAAGGGAAGCAGTCTCAGACTATCATCACTAAATAGCTGATTAAGCTTCAAAGGAGCAAAGAAGACTGTTTAACAATCATTAAAAAGTAAAGGCCAGTACCATTTTTTTCCTTGATTTGATGACAAATAAGCTGCCGGATGATTATCAAACATGTCAATTCCGTTTTATATTTATTATAGGATGCAATGCACATTGGTATCATTGGCAATGTATTTATTTTCCTCGTAGACGAATCATCTCAGTGCATCGGGATTTGGTGGTGAAATCACTATCTCATACCCTATGTCGTATAAATCATTGTCATTTGAAGTCCACAAAAAATCCAGGGCTTCCTGCGCAGTTAAAAACTTATGTGGCATTTTAAAATTGTAGCATCAAAATGATTTTCAAGAGAAAACAAAATTCAAGCATTCAAAAGCGGGAAAAATTAGGACTGCATAAATGAATTTCAAAATATAACTGAATGCATGAGCATGAGGACTCAATTCTTTGAGAAAAATTGACTCTAGCCATCATTTCTGGTCATGATATGCACCCAAATGCCTGTCAGACAGACTCTTTCGCCTGTATTACTTGTAGAGCTGCAATCTTTGAAATCCAACAGAGAAAGGATGTACTTTCTCCATTACTACCTGATGGGGGTTAGGTAATAACGCATTGTACCATCGTACTATTTATAGGTCAGTCGAAAATGTAGGAAAATTGATTTTTAACTAGCATAAAAGTATGGAATATTACCTCAAATTTATATGTATGTTTTTCTTAAAGGTCAAAACTTTAAAAAAATTGTATATCGAAAATGTTAGAAGAAACTGCGAAAATCGCCATTTTAAAAATTCAATAAAAAATATCTAACAGTAATTTAAACATACTAAAAGGGTATGTATATATATTTAAATTACTATTGAATAACAAATCGTCTTTAATTAGAATTAAAATTTTCAAAAGAATTTATATAAATGTCACTTGTGTATGCTGTCTTATTTTTGGGACGATGAAGAAAATATAGGCTAAGATACATTTAAAAATATGAAGAAATACAATGTCACATACGTTCATAATGTATATTCAACAAATGGTTTTACCTCGATTCCTTAATGTTCTGGAATATCCATAGTCTATTTAAACAAAAAATTGAGTGACCTATCAATTTGTTCTTTCTTAAGCAATAAATCCAAGCATCAACGACTGGATGATACAAAACGCCTCCCCATGTCCCCGTGCCTGATGTCATTACGGCAACTGAACCGATTGGATGGAACCATTATATGATACAATGGTTCCATCGAACCGGTTCAATTGCCGTAATGGCAAGAGGTATGGGGACATAAGAGAGTAAAACTGTCTACAAGGTGAATAGAGATCAAATAAATTAGTTCCGTTTGTGGAGTGAATTCCTATGGCTTAGTGATACAGCTTCTGTACCAGAACAGCGCAGATGAAAATATCCCACTGTTTACAGCATATGTACCATCTTCTACGTAGAGGAAAGTATTTTACTGATAAAGCATTTGTACGGCACGTATGGAAAAAGTTCTAATACAGCATCTGTCCAAACATACATAAAGGAAAATATCCCCTTGTTATAACATATGTACCAACTTCTAAGTAGAGGTAAATATTCCACTGGTAAAGCATCTGTACTGTCCATAAGAAAAATGTTCTGATACGGCATCTGGATACAGAGGAAAATATTGTCCAGTTACATCATATGTACCATCTTCTACGTAGATTAATATTGCACTGATAAAGCATCTGTAAGATCGGGAAGTAAAATGTTCTGATACAGCATCTGTATCCGAACATACACAGAGGAAAATATTGGCCTGTTACATTATATGTACCATCGTACGTAGAGAAAAATATTGCACTGTTAAAGCATCTGTACGGTCCATAAAGAAAGTTCTCCGATACAGCATCGGTATCCGAACATACGCAGAGGAAAATATTGTACTGATAAAGCATTTGTGCTCTCCGTAAGAAAAATGTTCTGATACAGCATATGTATCCGAACATACGCAGAGGAAAATATTACCATGCTACTTCATATGTGCCATCTTCTACGTATAGGAATATATTCCACTGATAAAACATCTGTACTGCCCGTAAGGAAAACGTTCAAAAACATCACAAACAGAAGTGATTTAAATGCAAGTTATAACAATCTATATACATTAAATCTTGTATAAACTCTAACTAATTTTAAGGCATGAGGATTACGAATAACTTAATTCTGTGGCTAATAAAACTATAATGAGGTGTATTCATCACTTCTTAGTTGGAATGCCCGCTGTGCGATTGCGAAAGCTTTCCGGGAGAAAAAAAGGGAAACTTCTTAGAAGACTTAAGAAAAGGGATTAAGAGATCACATTTGATCTCTTATTTCTGAGTCTAGTCACGTGCCACTCGGAATTTTGCAATGTTTCTTTGTCTTAAATGTCTTTTAAGAAATTCTTAAAGGAATTTGGAAATTAATGGAATTTGTGTTTGTATTAAAAGAAAGATATATCTAATTTGTATAAGATATTCTTATGTCGCTGTTGAGATAATTTTCATTTAAAAAAACACTTTTGGAGTATCTTGTCTCTCACTTAACACCACATATAGATTATTAGCAGTTTACTCAGTTTCTTTAGAAATTCGGTAAATGTTTGGAAGAAATTTTTAAGTATTACTTTCTTGACTTTAATTATTTAGCTCATTCATATTGTTACAAAAATCGTCTGGTGGGTGAATGTGAATGCAGTCCAACAAGAAGGATGATAAAACAATGATTCTTTATTTTACGAATATTCCAGAAAAATAACGTAGCACAGGTAACAAAGCTGAGAAGCCCTTTTATAAATTAATAACTCAAACAGGCAGCAGGTCACTAATAAATGTCAGTCACAGCACTTTCAATAGCGCTCGATGTCAAGCAGTTCACCAGCTTGCACTGCTGACCAAACTCCAACTGACTGACTCTTGGTTTGAAAGCTTGCTTTTTATACCTTTTCTAGAAGGAAACTACGCCACATAGTAATCTCTCGAATGTTCTTTATATTTTTGCTCCCAGTAGAGATGGAGACAAATTTCTTGTATTTTCTAGAAGCTTTGTTTCGTCGCCAAACTTATCGCCAAGTCTCCAAAATAGTCTCCAAGCTCAGGGTTCATTGACTTGTCTTCTAGTAAAAACTCTGTAAAACTCTCTTTCCTGCCATAAGATTAGCATGTTAAGGAAACACCTTTACAGCTTCGTAACAATATTATTGTTTGAATGAAAATTACATTTGTCTGTTATAAAACCATCATTTCAAAATTTAATTTTTCTTTCACGGCTGCTCGAAAAGCATCTTTGATGAATTGCGATGTCACGCTGAACGTTGATTATTAGGTCTTGAATCTAGAGTTACGCTCTTGTTGACAAGAAACGTAGATAAATTTCTCGACTTTTTATGAAGATGCCTATCGACGTTGAACGGAATTTTTGGTCCACAGTACCAAATTTAAAAAAAGTCTGGTAGACAATCCTGACTCCTCTAGCAAGCTTGCATTTATTAATTGTGAGTTGAAACTAATTATATTTTAAAGATGCAATGAGAAATAATAGCTTCAATTTTACTAATTCGATCTTTTTGCTTCGCTATTACTTATTTATTGAAGAAAATATACCATTTTGCTTATTGCTTAAAATTTGATGAGGCAGCATGTCCCTACTAAACGAAATTCGACAGAAACAAATTGTTTGTTTTATTTAACTTGTGAATCGAAAGATAAAAATGCAAATGAATTCTTTTCTGCTCCATTGATTTTTATGAAGAATTTTTAGCATCTGCACTTTTTAAGTGAAATGTCCAAGATTCATAAACCTTTGATTCGTAATGCAGAAGTTAGTTAAACAGCATGAATTCCATTAACTCTTATAACTTAAAGAAATTCAAATAAGTTTTTACAAAAATTGACAACGTATTATGAATACAATATGCTTATAAATAAGATCATGAGCATTATAATGATAAATTAGAAATTCGATGTTGGTCTAACAAATAAAAAAATAACTATTGCTTGTATTTATGAAAACATTTCATCAACAGTTACACCACAAACTCTTCTTTTTAATCAATATATTTTTCATTTGTCAATTACAAGATAGAATCAAAGGTGATTGTTTTATTGTTGTTATTGCATACCAATTTCTATTCTCCCCTTTCTTTACAATATTCCCTCATAAATAAAACACATATACGATGAACAAGAAATCACCATCGAATGGTTTTTTTCTTTAAATGAAGCATTCTTTCTTTTTTACCAGGTCTAGTAATTATCCTTGAGTTTGAATCCTGATTTGTGCTGTAATTCTACTAAAAGTCTTCATTGAGGTCCAAATGTTGTCATTTTCCATTCAGTGAGGTTTACTTGCCTAATAAGAGCAATGACTGCCCATTTTCATTACTAACATATTCATAAAATATTCCTCTTGCATGCATATCTGCTTTTGGAAATGAATTTTGCCTAATATTATGATTAGTATTCTTAAGGAAATACGGAGGTTCTTCATTTTTAAAAAATCTTCATTTTTAGTTAAATATTCAGATAAAATACATTGATATAGTGAGATTCGTACAAAATGATTGTTAGGTTCTTAAAAACACTGCATTTTTTTATCATATTGTCAGAAAAATAAAAAAGATTAAAAAAGAGGGTAAGTTATAAAAATTAAAAATATATTCTCCAAATAAAAAAATAATATCTGCCCATAAGAATATAGGCAGAAACAACTAATCATCAATATAAAAGTGATTTCATTTAACTGTACATAAAATAGTCTTGATTCAATGACGCAGAAGTTAAACTTTTCAAAAATTAAATATGAAAATAAACATTAATTGAAGCAAAAATTAAATATTTTTGTAAAAAGCGAAGAAGTGATGTAAAATTCTGCAAGAAAAACAGCCATGTAACCAAACTTTGTAAAACTACGCAGGTGATGAGTTTGGGAATTGATCTTTAAAATAGCATTTTAGAATGTTTCTAAATTACTGAGAGCATAAAAAAATAAAATCTATGAAATATGTCGTTTCCAATTATAATATACAGTACAACATTCTGAACACTCTGTAATAAATATCTGTTATTTTCTTATTTTGTAAAAATTTCAGTTAAGAACACTCCAACTATATTAAAGGAAGGAAAAAAACAGTTTGACGTAAATGCCATAGAAGAAGTACTTCATCTGGAGTCTTTAAAAATGCATTAAATTCTGTTTGTATCATGCTTAAAAATTTAACAGAAACTTTTTTTTGCCAGGATAAATGATGTTTTCCAACACTCATAATCTAAAAACTCGTTCTTTCTTGACAAATAAGTGAATAGGAAACTGCTATACATCTTTAATATTTTGTTCTATTTTGTCTGGATGTAATAATGAAACTTTCTCATGTGAAAAGAAATGTCTCTTTCAGACAAACACATTTTTTAAAGATTTAAGAAGTGCTTCATTTTATCTTTCCAGATAAATGAAAATTAATAATTTATTCAGATTTGATTATCTTTAAATTACTTCATCAAAATATTTCAGTCAATCTCTGAAGTTTTCAATACATCCAGCAGAAAGAAACAGCTTTCTTTGAAAAGCGAAAATAAATCGAATTTTAGAATAGAAATAAAAATATATTAGTTCCAGAATCTTTTAAATTTAAAATTTATAAGTGTAAGTTGATTAATGTATTATAAGGAATATTTCGTACTGCTTTACACAGTATTCTAGAATGTTTCAAATTGTTAATTTCTCAATCAACTTTTAGATTATTCATAACAATTATCCAATAAATCTAATTAAAGCAGTTTTTTAAAAGCACACTTTTATTGGTGTGCTAAAAAGTAGAATTATTTATTACATTTTAATTACTTTTAATTTACTTTATTTATTTCAATTTACGTTATTTTGTACTAGTATTTTAATATCCTTAATTAATAATTCATTACTATAAATATTATGAAATATTGAAATATATTTTAAAATTAATTACCAGGTGTCGCCAGTGGTATGTAATTAGGATCTAATTAAATATATTTATTAACTGTTAATTAAGTCCTGCAAATATTAAATTGGTGTATTGTCTTTGAGAATATGTTAGAGTACAAAATTTCAAAACTTTATGGCACCATTGAAAAATTTATTTCCAATTTCCATCTTTGCATATATGGAACAAGTTAAATTGAAGCATACAATAAAATACTGCAAAATTCCAAACATTCTCTGAATAGATATACAGAACGCGTCAGAGAGGCTGCAAGTGCCATTTGGCAGGTGCCGTTGGTTTGGCCAAAAGTCAAGAGATTGCGCCTATTTTGGACTGACTCTCAGTCTTCGTTTACATTCTATAAAACATATTTAGCGATGTGTGTTGTTTTTATATTGTGTAACTATATATCTCCTGGATTTTTTTCTCTTTTGCTAAATATAGTTACTTGATACTTTGTAATTTTCCAACTGATAGATTTATGTTGCTTTTTTTTCATCCCTGAATGTGGCAATCTATCAAAGGAAAAAAATTATACGGATTTCTAGTTCAGCAACATTTTTTTCTGAACTCGTATGTTGTAGAAAGAAGTCCACCCTCTTAAGTTTTATTTCAAATAATTTTAAATATTTCATCTCTGTATTTCCTACTCACATATATTAAATTTTATTTTAAAAAACACATCTCAGACTTTCAAGAATTGATCAGGACTGATCTATGCTCTAAAAATAGGGATGTGCTGTGGCGTAGAAGTAATAATTTCCATTTGTGAACATACGGGTATTATCATTTATAATTTTTTCTTCAGTCGCCAAATTTTGAAATATAATCATTGGAAATTGCTATCAAACTTTTAGTTTTATTCTGTAAAAGGGCTTCTAAGACTTTTCAGACTATAGAAACAAGGCAATTCTAAATGATAATACCTGGACTATTCACAAACGAAAATTACTACTTCTACGCCACATTACATCGTAGAGCGTAGATCCCTCCTGATCCATTTTTAAAAGTCTGAGGCGGTGTTTTTCACAGTACATTTGAAAGGTTGACCTTCACAAGCTTAGAAGGCAGAACAGAACACCACTCCATGCCCCTGCGACTATAACCTTTTGGTTATTTAAAAAGTGTGGCGGACATGAAGTGGAAGAGACATCGGAAGACGCTCCCTAACTGTCTAGCAAAAAATGGCGAAGCGGAAGGATGCAGTCAGAATGCACTCTGTCGCATAATGCAAAGGAGTGCGCTTTGTGTTTCCACATGGGCAATTTGCTGTCGAGGCAAGGTTAAACCTTTTCAAGTACGATGGAAATCGGCAGTGTCCAGTAAAAAACGGGATTTCTTCCCTTTTCCAGTAGCATGGTTGAGTCGAGACACTTGGCAGAATGTTAAATGTGGACCTTCCCGTATCTTCATCTTCCCAGTCTGACTGCCAGTCCTCCACCATTTTTTTCTTGAAGATTGATTTCAGGAAGGAAATCGGAGCCTTAACAGAAAGTGGGTCTCTATCAGATTCCGCAACGCTTCTTTTGCTAACGAAAGTAAAGTAAAAATACTGTTGAAGTTTTTTTCCTTATAAAGATGTTACTCAATTTAAAATCATCCGTCTTGACAAAACTATGAATAAGTAGTTTTTCTTGGCCATTTTACATCGCTTATATGACACAATCAGAAGAAAACGCTCTACAATATGACCAGAAACGAAGGCGTTTTTCTGCATTGCATATGATCAGCAACGGTAAAAATTTAACTTTTCAAGAATAATGAAACTACTCTTAAACATCCAGCGTACTCATCCAAGTTCTACTATTCGACTTTTTACCTGTTTTTCCGAAGTTAAAAATGCAGTTGAGTCGGCATTTTTCTTCGAATTTCGAGGTGGCCTTTACGTTGAGACAGCTGAAAGCACTTTTAGATATTGGGCTGAAGGAATGTTCGCCACTACTTTGCAAATGTTTGGCCAAGTGAGCACATGCAAGAGATAAGTACTTTCTAGGCATCTCCTGCATTAACTTAAGGTAATGCATTAGCTTCAGGGAGCATAGGCTTAAATTTGCATAACTTCAATAAATAAACTTAGTAGAAGTCATTCCTAGATTTTTTTTACTCTAGTGGTAGAGATACTTAAACTTGAAACTTGTTTCTGTAATTTCTTGTGAAACTTTTTAGAATATAGACTGATATAAATCTGCTCTTCATCGATGAAAATGTCTTTTTAAAGTTGCGATTTATTAATTGCTCCCGGAAATTTCTATTCCATTACATTATTGCGTCAAATAATAAAGTTCAAGAAATAATAACACGAATTTTATGTATTCCATCTTTTATATATATATATCAAGTCTAACTCGCATGCCAAGATTGGGCTAATAACAGAAATCTGGAAAGCAAAGAAAGATAATCATGATACATTTCCTAGGCATTGATTATCTTCAATACAAAAGCGTACAATTGATTTCTGGAAACTTTCTTTTCTGTTAAGATCAATGAATAAGAAAAAACGGAAATATTAAGAAATTAGTTTTTCATACTTAACTATATATTTCGCAGTAACAAATATAATTCTGATGGAAACTACAATACTCAGAATAAGGGCAATTACGAAACAGAAAAAATATCTTCGAGTTTCCTCATTTTCTAGAAATTTTGAATATTACGAGATAAAAGCTTTTTATTTGTCATTTCATTGAAATGAAATAATGAGTTACAATTAAAAAGAAGACAGTACTACAATACTTTGAATTCGTGATTCGTTATTAATGCGCTTCCTACAAATCCGATATCTATTCAAATTAAAATATAAAATATCAATTATATCAAACAATTGATAGCTTTTGTATCAGAAACTAATTAGGCATGTCACTTCAAAGAAAAATTACTCTCAAGTCGATGTTTCCAATTTCTAACGAGGAGAAGTAATTAAGATGTTTTGTAACATTTCAGATTTTTTGTTCATTTTAATTTCGTGAATGCTTTATGCAATTTTGACAAAGGAGCCAAAGTTTGAGATTCTTCGTAATTGATTGAGATACAAATATATTATGAGAAAAGTTTCATAGCTGTTCTTTCAACATTTCAGTAGTGAAAGACGGTTAGTAACAAAATTTCAAAATTTTACAGAATCCTTGGGCTCATTTTTATTAACACAGTACAGAGTGACAACAAAAGAATACTCCAACGAATAATTGCTATAAGAACAAAATGGAAAATGTTGCAAACCGCTTCAAAAATAACAGTGAAAAGCTATATCTCTACTAATAATAAAGGAGAATGTGTCTGTGTGCGCGAGCGTGCGTGCGTGCGTGTGTGTGTGAGATATATATATATATATATATATAGGTGGTTCTGCTTGTAAAGTGACCAGATTATCTAAACTTCAAGGCAATATACTCTAAAATAAAGGTGTGCAATCCGGAACTTTGGTTGGAGGAAGGGACACTGCACAGAATTCAATAAACAAGTAAAATAAAATAATTTAGAAGCAATGAAGTATTTAGCTATCAAATGTTAAAAAAAGGATTGGGAGATATGAAAGAGCATAAACAGAATTCCTATAAATGTAATATTTTTTTTCTTGAGGATGATTCAACTGCAACGGGAATGTTTGGATGAACACTCTATGCTTATTAAAACTGGGGAGTAGAACTTTTAAGAAACTCAAATCTAGTTCATTTTTAATATACCTTACTACTTAAATTCAAAATGGACGATACAAGACATTGAATTTGGTTTCAGAACAAATGCGAGATTTTTTTCTCCCAATACGGTATAAAGAGTTAAAACGAAGATAGTACTGCCTAATCATTTTAGAAAAACGAACTACACTTTCTTTCAGTAACTGAATTAGGTTAACCATTTTCTATGTATAGTAGAAGTTGGAAGAAGAAGAAGTCCCCCAAACACACACACAACTTTTATTTGACTTGATTCAATAAACCTTTTAAACCATATTTGTATAAAACTTAAATCTAGTTAATCATTTTATTAATGAAAGATGTTTATTTAATTAAAAGTAAAATTAAGGACAATCAGGGGCATTTCATTGATTTTAAGCTCCAGTTTTTCCAAACTTTTCGATTATTTGAGTTCCACAGCAACTTTGTTATCAATTAGATACAATTTTACCATTGAATAAGTATCGCTTAATGGACTTAAATAATTAATTTACCGACACTTAAACATTGTTATTAAATTATGTATGGCTTCAATGTTGATGAATTACTTAGTGTATTTACAGAGACTGAGCAATTAATTTGTTATCAGTAATAACATTTAATGCAATAAATCTCTTGATTCGTTATCAGTAAGTGATTTCTACATAATTTTATCAAGTGGTTCGTTACTCACAACACAAACAAAAATGTTTTTGAAATGTTTTGAATAATGTGTAGCTGATTCCGGATATTCTTCTGTACTTCTCTTTTGACTTGACTTTTTAAAAATTGCTAATGAATTAGATTATAAACGTAAGCTAACTACAGAAACATGAAAACCTTAAAAAACTCGATTTATATTCGAAAAGTTCTCGGAATTATTATGATATGAAGTTTCTGGTAGAGTGAAAGAAAGTTGGTCCACAATGCAAGCTGGTCATAAACTATTGGTCCCATTTAAAAATTAATAAATAAACCTATAACGTAACAACTTTGCTTTTTTAAATGAGGGAGTATAGCTCAAAAAGTTTTTTCAGATATGTTATGTGCCGTTAAGGCGCACTGAATCTGAGGCAATCCAACGCAAGTGCCGAAATGGCTACCGTGCAGCAGAAGGCACGTCTATCACGTCTCTGGTTCCAGGAAAGAAACTCAACTATAATAGTTCAAAGAATTATTCGGTTAGAGTATCGAACTTGCCGGTGCCCAAGTAAGAACTCCATTAAGCGTTGATATGAGCAATTAAGGAGTGAAAGTCTCCCTTACTGATGTACATTTCCTGTTCCCTTAAACTTCTCATACCAAAGCTTGATGAAGTTCTTACTTGGAGATCGACAATTTCGATAACCTACCCGAATTATTCTTTGAACTGTAACAATTGATTTGCTTTCTTGCAACCAGAGACGTGCCTTCTGCCGCACGGTAACCATTTTGACACTTGTGTTGGATTCGCGGATTTAGTGCGCTGTAACTGTGCTTAATCAGTCTGAAAAAACTCTTCAACTGCTCTCTCATTTGAAAAAAGCGATTTTACTACATTATAGGTTTATTTTTATTAATGGGTCCAATAATTTATGACCACCCTGTATTTTTAACGAAAAATGTATCATTTTCATTCCCTCCTATTGATAGAGACACAACTCTGTCACGATGGCAGGCGGGTCTCAGTCTGGCGTGAAGATTAGATAAGCTCTGATTCGCATTGTTCGATAGAATACGAACCAACACGACGCATCCTATTTTTTTTTTCAAATTTACGAACATTTACCGAGGAATTGTGGACTTCTTGTATGGAAGTCGTAAATACGAATGGAAATCAAAAGTCAGGCAATCTGAGAGAACCAATTTCGAAATAAACATTGGTACATCTAATCTTCTGCGAATTGTTTTCTGACTCTCCAGCGATTGCATCGTTGTACTTACATTGCGGATCTTCTGACACAAAGAAGTGGTTATTTGTCCATGTTAATGACTTCTTTATTATGCAAAAGACCCTGCAGCCAGGAACCTATGAATCCTAATGAGGAAGTCCAACGTAATATAATTCATACACCACTGTTTTTCATGGGCGAAAGATTTGTTCAAGAAAGAGAACTAGATTTTTAAGCAATTAGTAATGAGTCTAGTCACTAATAGGTTAAGTTAACCAAGTCTCTAGTTTCTATATTGTTATTAAGAATTGTTAATTTGATTATATAATTGTTTTGTTATATAGTTGTTTGATTATATAGTTGTATAGTTTGTTAGTTTGATAATGAGTCTCTAGTTTCTTTATTGTT
>BGPR01000352.1:208891-284140 GCA_013235015.1 Araneus ventricosus
TTGTTTTGTTATATAGTTGTTTGATTATATAGTTGTATAGTTTGTTAGTTTGATAATGAGTCTCTAGTTTCTTTATTGTTATTAAGATATGTTCATTTGTTCTATTTTCTTTATTGTTATTAAAATTTGTTCTGGACAAGAGAACTAGATTTTAAAACTAAGTATATGATATAATGAGTTTCCAGTTTCTTTATTGTTATTAATATTTCTTTGTTTGATTATATAGTTGTATAGTTTGTCAGTTTGATAATGAATCTCTAGTTTCTTTATTGTTAAGATTTGTTTATTTGTTCTAGTTTCTTTATTGTTATTAAGATTTGTTCTGAGCTAGAGAACTAGATTTTAAGCAATTAGTAATGAGTCTAGTCTCTAATAAGTTAACTAAGTCTATGAGATCTTTATTCAATGGTTTATTTCAACTTAATTTTGCTTTAAAGTTGGATTTTTAAGTTATGGTTATGTTTTGATGAAGAAGTGAGAGTAATTATTTAACTAGCATATTACAATTAAAAAATGCGATACTGTAGAATAAAATTAAAAAAATAGATGGATTAAAAGGTATTCATGGTACGAAACTTCCGTGATAAAACTGCTTTCATATTTCTGATTAATAAAATCAATTCATGCTCGTTCATATGTGTCGTGGGTGCTGCTCTAATTTCATTTTGGAATTCATTTCGTATTTTGCAGGAGAAATAATGTCTTTATGTCACAAGCACAAGAATTTGCAATTACATTTTAGATGGCATACGAAGTTACGTTTGTAACGTTACTAATCGTCATATGAACGACTCGTTTAAATTCGGAGAACGGAATATTTTTCTAAAATTTTATTGGAAGTAGAATTTATACAAAGAGTTTTTATCGAAAGAAAGATGATTAAAACAGTTATCATGCTTTATATATTTTAAATTTAAAATATTATTCACATTTAAAACTAAACCCTTTGGGGATTACAAACTTTATTTCTATTATAATAAAAGATTATTTCGCAAATTACATTTATTTCAGTTTAAAGGGATAATGTGATCTTCTTAAAATAAAAACTCTGTAGAAAGCATATTTAAAATAAATCCTCAATTAAAAATTTAATAAACTACTCAAAAACTGAATGTTTTGATAAAACTTTGGAATTCAATTTTCACTTTTCGATAATTAATTTGTTACTCGATAAAGAAGCAAATTGCCTCTTTATCTCTCTATATATAAAGTGATATATACAATTTTAAAGACTTCTTTTCAGTATGCTGTTATAAAATTATCATATAATTAGCATACAATATTAATGAAGAAACTGCTTTACTTCAGATGATACTTAAAATCTCAATAACGTAAATTCCAATTTTATATTCCTTAATAGTGTTTGAAATTAAATAAAGTAGATTTTTTTCCTCTCTTCTGTCATTGGATTGTGCACTCTTAATCTATTTTATATTTCAGAGTATTATAAAAATAGCATTATTTCTTACAATAATCAATTGGTTTAATTACAAAAAATAAGATAAAAATCACATTATTCTTTATTTAACCCTGGAGGTATTCAAATCGGAAATCAGAATATTATTAAGATTAGAAAATCACCCGTCATACCATGACGGGTCATTCGAGAGATTTCCCGTCAAATTTGAAGTGTTTAAATAGATATGCGAGAGAAATGTTTAACATGGATTGAAAACAAATAAAATAAACATATGTTTTATGACAAGAAATATCTTTCTTTTATTTACATATTATTTACACATTTCTTTATTCAAAAAACCTCTTGGTAAACAACATTCCGTGTGATGTATTTTTCGTTGTTTGACAATTTTATTATAATTCAATAACCGTGAAATTCTTAGCTTGTCAAACGTAAGTCAAAAGCTAAAATTTCAAAGGAATTATTTTTCGAAATTCTAATCAAAACGTTGCAAAAAAATATTATCAAATTATATCATCACGATTGCAATAAATAATCAGATCCATCGTGGCGTCCAAACTATATCACGCGCGTGATATACCACTGACGTAATTTACTACTTTCTATTAAAAAACGGAAATTAATTTGAAATATATGATTAATATAATTTAAAATTTCTCGTGAACTATTGATAGTAACGAGATAAATTTTATATCAATCCATAGCAAATTTTATTTCACTATTTTAGAGCTAATACAGTTAACTCTCGAAATCGAAGGGACCCGGGAAAAAATTCGAGATAGTGAGTTTTCGAGATAACAAGGTTACCCTCCCAAGCCTTAAAATTTACACATAATTACAAGGTAAGGAATATATTGTAAAATATTTTAGCCAGATAGAGTTAAATGTCTGAATACAGCACTAATTCCTATATTAATTCATAGCAGTGATATTTATTTACAGAGAAGTATAAATTTTTTAAAACAGATTGTATTTGTAATAAATTACTACTACTTAGAATTTCTTTAAAAAGTTCAGCATAGTGACCTGGCGACACCTCTTTTCAAATTACTTTTCTACTAAGTTTTCAATCCAAAAAATAGCTGCGAAATCCTCTTTTCCCACGTTTTCTGAACATTCCTATAACATGATGTGAACAGCATCCTTAGCCTGAGCCGCAGTAATATTGGTGTCTGCTGGAACATCTACCTCTTCCTCATCGCTCGAAAGCGAAGAAATTGGTTTGAGAAAAGATCTCATCATCAGTCCACACACATGAAAATCCGATTCGAACTCCGTAAATTTTTCAAACGTTGTCGTTTTAGAAAGGTTGGGGATTTTTGAAACCTTCTCCCATTCTTCATACTGGTGTCTTTCTGTGTGGAGCTCCTGCTCCTCATCAGATTCACTTTCCACATTAGAAAAACCAGCTTTTTCAAAAAAGATTTTGATTTTCTTTTGTGTAACGTTCATCCAGACTCTGTCTGCCATCCTCATAGAATCAAGCATATTAAACGGTTTCATTTTCTGTTTATCATCATTTGAATCCACAACCTTCTTTGCAAGTTCCTTCCTGTAAAAAACTTTAAAACTTTTTATTATCCTCTGATCTAGAGGTTGCAGATTGGAAATCGTGTTAGGTGGGAGGAAAACCTCCTTTAATGCGTTCATGTCAAGGATAAGGCTGTGAGACGTGCAGTTATCAATGAATAAAACAATTGTCCTCTTCTCTTTACACATTTTCTTGTTTATTTGTTTTAACCACTCTGAGAAAAATTCGCTCGTCATCCAAGCTTTTTTATTTGCTTTATAATGAAGTGGAAAAGACTTAATGCCTGTAAAGCACCTTGGGATTCTAGATTTTCCAATCATCAATGGTTTAAGCTTCTTAGTCCCACTCAATGTTGGTAGCTAAAAATAACGTTACTCGCTCTTTACTTTGTTTTCCTCCATGGCAGGTTTCTCCTTGGAAAACTGCAGTTTTGTCTCGCAATGCTTTGAAGAAAAGCCCAGTCTCATCAGCATTTAATATTCTTGTAGAAGATAAGGAAGAGTTTGTATCCATTCCGAACAAAGCTCATCACTCACTGATTGGCTTCCGGCACACAATTTTCGAAAAACAATGTTATGACGGTTTTTAAATATTTTCAGCCATCCATTGCTGCTTTTGTGCCCCAGCTTCTGTGCAAATTGTTCCGCTTTTTCTTTAAACTCATTGCCTCCAATAGGTAAATTACAATCTCTGCATTGTTTAAACCATTTTATGAGGCATTCTTCTAATTCATGATCTCAATTCGAATCTTCTTCATAGATCTTTTTTCAGTTCAAAATGTTTTTTAATTTTCTCTCTGTTCTTTATTATTTGATATTTTTTATAAAGCCGATGCTGGAATTTTAAAATCCTTGGCGATTTGACCTTTCTTCTCGCCTTTTCGTTTAACACTTACTTTTTTGTCTCCATGGCACTACCTTCCATTTTTGCAACTCGAAATAGCAATTCACACATTTTTGAATCGCAACTACATCCCACAAACGTTTTCCGCAGACTTATTTAACAAGTGTAGTCAAGTTTGTTGAACCTGTTACATAAACACAACAGCTAATAGGCTTGCGTAACGAATTGGTGAGAATGACACTTCTAGGATGAAGCCGATACTATGCGACCTTGAATATCCAATTGGGTGTAAAGGGAGTGGTATTGTCCCTTTCACAGCAAATTATGGGAAGCATCCCCTACGTAAGATCTTCTTGAAGGTCACAATGTGACTAAACAGCGATTTTCAAGGAAAAAAAGATTTTTGGTTTCGAAAAAAATTCGACATATCAAGATTTTGAGTGAAAACTTTTCGAGATAGGAATTGAAATTAACATTAGGAGAAATACGAAATTTTAAGGGGAAAAATATTTTTTCGAGATATCAAGGTTTTCGAGATATCGAGAGTTCACTGTAAATTTAAAATTAGAACGACAATTACTCTTTTAAATTTAAAATTACGGAAATTTAGATTCTCTAACAATGAAATAATGCTGTTTAACGTCTCGCAGTGCTATGTCGCGAGTTTTATTGTTGGTGTCGTCAGAGCGTTACCGAGAGACAGATATGAGCTATTATATTAGTAATTTGTGTTGTGATATTACAGTATTTTGGAGTTTTCTGTTTTCCAGCATGTAGCAGAGTCCATGCTTTTCCTATTTTGCACTTTTACTGCCATGGTTGTGTAGAAGTGTTATATTTTCTGTGCAATAATGATTCAAGCCCTTAGTTTAATTTGTATCCACCAGACAGCAAGAGCGATTAGAAATCCGTTGTTATTTTAAATTCAGATAAACCAACTTTGAGATCTGTTTTCTCAGAAAAGAATCTCATGGACTTTGGTTCACTCTAATTCTCTAAAGACAATCCTCGTCTGAACTCTCAAAAGAACTCTATTTCAAACTATTCCTTGGAATTTTAATTTTCATCTGTACACCAGGAAATGACTCCTGTATAGATGATATCGAGCTAGAAAAAAGTATTACTGACCAAATGATGTGTAACACATGTAAGTGTCTATTTCGAAAAAAAAGTTCTATAAATGATATAATCTGCACATCCATTTGAATTAAAAATACTGGTATATTCTGTGTTCCAGACTAACCTTTGGTCTCTCTGGATACGCGAACAATTTCAAATATATTCGCTATCATTTTTGCACGAATTAGCAAATGAAAGTAACTCTTTTACTCCGTAAAGAACACTAAAGTAGCAATTCTTATAGAATTTTACTCTGTAAAGGGCTCTTTATCGCAATGAAGACAGATTTTAATCGCTTTTAATTTGATTTAACCCTTAAAGGCCCAGTGTTGCTTTCGGCAACATACCCAATTATGTCTTCTAAAATATTGTTCGGGAAAATATTTCCTATAAAATCATTAAATGTACTTGTCAATCTGTATGATAATATAATTTATGCTTTAAAGTTGCAGGTAATAGTCGGCATCTCAGCACACAAAAAAGTTATGTATATTCTATTGATATGCACACCTTTCCTATAAAATCAATCCCAGGAAAAGCATGATTATCCTATTTCTATATTATGTATATATTTATTGTATTCCTCATGTCTATGACATGATTCTGATAAACTAAGCACTCTTGGATATATATAAAATATCCATAAGCGTAAGATAACTGAGATAAGCATTTAACCAAAGTGACAGAATAAGGTAAAACATTATATTCTTTGAAAGAAAATATTTTTATCAATAATATTCACAAATATTTTCCGATAATATTCACAGTAATAACTTGACATAACAGCTATACTCAAAAGATAGGCTATGTATTTACTTGCTAAAGCATTCTGTTTTTAAAGAAATGATCCTCACATCTTTTGAAACGTGAATTTTTTATTCCCTTTTCGCATAAGCCTCGAAGTTTTATCTGTTTGAAAACTTTAATTAAAACTATTGAGTATCTTTACATCGAATACATATATCTAAATATAAAATAAAATGATGTACCATAGACATAGCATCTGGAGATCAGAAGAAACTAGGGATTGCAATCCGGCACCAGATTGCCGGATCCGGTAAATTAAAAAAATACATGAAACCGATTTCTTGAAAAAATACTCGCGTTGTTGCAAGAGTAGGTACTTAAATGCGTGGTGTGTACGAGTCGTTCGACGCTAACTCACCCGCTTCACATATAGACATTCTTATTGTTCAATTGATAGACGAATTATGTTTATGTTGCATTTACGAGTACGAGAATGATTTAAGTAGATAATTAGACTTAGAAATGAATTGAGTAACGATCCATATTTCTGATTTTTCTTTATAATACGACTTTCTTCTTACATAGTGACCGAAATAACGTTTTAAATTGTAAGTATGTACCTATTTGTGTTGCATTGCAGGTACTAGTCTAAAAGTTCTAAAACAAACATGCCACTCTTGAAACCAATTCAAAATGAAAACAGGAATATTAATATATATACGGAATAAAAAAAATATGATGATGATACAAGACGAACTGATGATACATTTACTATGCCGAAAAAAAAAGTTGTAAGACTAAAAATGAAAAATATCTTAGAAAGAGTTGTTCAAAATGATAGCTTTAAAGAAAACGTAGATAATACAGTAGAAAATAACTCAGATTCATCGTCATTTAAAAGTGACTAGCTGCATGGCCCGGCGTTGCACGGGCAATCTTTAATAATGGGATATTCCCGGGCGGAGAGAAGTGAGATCACGTGAGGCCTTGGGATCCATATTTTCATATGCCCGGTTCCATTTTTTTTTCCAACAAATATTGTCACTTACTTTCGCCAACAAATGTAAATATTCTTTCAAATCTAGTCTTTTTATTACTAATTTTCATATGCCCGCCTCCGGTTTATTTTTTTTTACACATATTGTAGCTAACGTAAACGTTACGTTCCCCCCAAAACTTAAAAAATCCTTTGAATCCTATATTGTTTAATTAAAATTTTTAAATCCAACCTTTTAATTAGCTTATAGTTAATAACCCAGCATTTCTCGGAATCCACATTTTTTCATATGCCCGCCTCTGTTTTTCCCCTACAAATATTGTCAATAAGCTTCCCCAACAAATGTAAATCGGTTTTGAATCCTCTCTTGTTGGATTAAAACTTTCAGTTCTAGCCTTTTTATTACCTTAAAGCAGTTTGGTTTGAATGAAAATGCGAGAATTCTTATGCTTATAAATTAAAACAGATTAGCATGATATTTGTTTTGCAAAAGAAAAAATGAAAACGAATAAAAATGAAAAAAAAACGGATAAAAATGAATAAATATTTTCCCCCAACAAACGTAATGTTGCGAAACACCGTATGACAAAAAAAAAAGAAAGAAAAATGCAGGAAAACGATTTTTTTCAGTTGTTAATAAATTCAAACACAGAAGATCGCTCAAAAGGAAATACCAACTTCCGTTAAATAAATAAAAAAATGCAACACCGGATGCGAAAACTAATAATAGGGGAAAAAAGAATCCGCCGTGACAATTCAATCATTTTGACGTTTTTAATTAATATCTTTTTAACTAATTGTAATTTCGGATTTTAAATGGCCGAAATGGGTTCCTTGGATTTTTCCCCATCTTTTGATGCTTTCCGCGTGCTTCTCCGTTCAGTGGTTCGTGAGGAGATAGCCGGACATACATACATACATACGTTTGTTTACCTTCGAATTTTAATCATTTAAAAGTGATTGGACATTACAGAAAGAATTACAGATGCAAATCCAGCAAGATATGAAAACCTAGAGCATAAATACCAGAAAAAAGAGAAAGATTATGAGAAAACATTAAGAAAGGAAATGACTGCATGTGAAAGTGAAGGAGTTCGAGGAAAATACTTGTCTTCTATTCATGAGAATTTGTTGACAATAAAACCAACAAGTGTAGAAGCAGAAAGGGCTTTCTAGGCCGCTGTTTATATTTGTATCTCTGTAAGAAGTCGATTGACAGATGACATAATTAACACTTTTTGTTTTCTACGATAATTTTTTCAAAACCAAAGTGAGTTTTTTTAATTGTTTTACTTAAAATAATAAAAGTAAGTACATTAAAAAATAATGAAGAAGTTTTAAACTCGTTATTGTATAATTGTGCCATTGATTTAACAGATTCATGATGACTGTCATAATTATAAGAATGAGACTGCTTGGCGTGTCTAAAATACCTAATTATTGAGATCTCAGTTGATAACCTTGATTTAGTTAGATTTAATATAAGTTACTTACATAATATAAGTTACATTACAAGTTATCATTGATGTCATTTGTGAAATCTAGTAAGTGAGACTGAACTTAACCGCCCGTCATTATTTAATTATTACTAAACTAATATGACAATTACAATTTAACTAGTTACACTGTACTAAGTTTTTATTGTTGATTCATACGTAAATGTTGATTAATTATAACAGTGCAAATAAAGTTGATTTCATAAGAAATAAACATTTTTTTATAAACTTTGTAATACACTCACTTTATCATCTTTTATACAGTTGATTTTGGAATGAAAAGGCAAAATAGTTTTGATGTGTCCAATCCGGCCGGATCCGGTCGGATCGATGAGAATCCGGCCGGATTGAAATTGGTGCCGGATTGCAATCCCTAAAAGAAACACAGATAATGCAGAAAAAGCGAAGATGAAAATGGGTGATTGCTTTTCCTCCTGGAATACATGATTTGTGAATTGTTTGACCCATGGACCAATGTGTATCTTTTCAAAACTTGCCTTTTTCAGAGCGATATCGTTTGTGATAAGAAGGATAAATTTTTATGCATAAAAATCTTAACAGGTTTTAAAGAATTCAAGAGATCTAAAAGACATTTCTTTTTACTTCAGTATGTATGATGTATGTATGATAAGAAAAATCGTACAACTGAAACATCTTCAATAAAATCTTCACCTGAATTTTTAAAAAGAAATGAGAGGAATATTTAGAAATTTCTTACAAATTTTGAAGTTTTTCTGAACCGTTTATTATACGTTTTTATTTTACTTGACTTATTTCATGTACATAAAGAATTTTGTGGTCACTTTTCCCTCACTTTTTGATGTTCTAGGGTTCTGAAATTATGTGTACTAATGTGCCTTCGATGGTAATACACTATTTCTCCCAAAACTTTTGATAAACTAATACTTTTTAAAATGCTTCCGTTTGTATTCAGGACATTTTTTAAGCAATTTAATCAGATATTTTAGATTCAAAATGATAAAATACTATTATTAAAAGAATATATTTCTTTTCATATATATTCTTTCTTTTCTTATATATATATATAAATATACAGGGTGGATTATAATTAAAGTTACACTTCCAAAAGGCTGTAAAAAAAGAACCACTGATCACAATGATCTGATATTTCATCTGAGTATACCTGAAGCAATGGAAATTTGTTTTGCGAAAGAAAAAAACTCAAAAGTTTACCAATAGATGGCGCTGTACCTGTGATAAGATGCTAAAAAACGATTGCTTTAAAGATATACTAATTTTAAGATGCTAATTAAAAGACATGACGCGCAAACCTCACATTACACTTGAGATAAAAAAAAAAGGCGGGGAGCATGCAGTTCCTGTTATTCTGCGTCTGAGAAGGTAGTCATGACTCTATCATTGAAGGATCGGGCTCTGCTTGTGAAGCTTTTTTTACAAGAACGGTGACTGTTCGGCAATTGCATTGAAGAAATTTCGGACATTAAAGGGTTTAAGAAGCGGTTCTGGTTCGATGACTGCATTCGGTCTGAAGAAGATGATTTATAAATTCGAAGAGTCGGGTTCGTTTGACTTCAAATGTTGCAGAGGGAGGAAAGCAATTGCTTCGACTTGAGTGAAGGATGTGGCTACAACATTGCAGGAAGCGTCAAGCAGTGCTTTGGGAACGTGCACTGCACGGAGAATTTCCCGAACTTAAGACATGCCTGTCAGCACGGTTCGTAAAATTTTACGAAGCATCCTGCAATGCTATCCATTCAAAATTACCCATACTCAGGAGTTAATTCCTGCTGACCAGCCAAAACGAGAAGCTTTCGACCTGCAATTTCTTGCTCGAATGGAAGTGGACAATGCATGGCCATGGAACATTTTGTGGACAGACGAAGCCCATTTCCATCTCCAAGGTTCTGTCAATACTCAAAATTGCCGAATATGGGGAAGAGAAAATTCGTTCCAAATGCAACCATTGCCTCTTCATTCTCAAAATGTCATTGTGTGGTGCGGGTTTACGGCAGCATTTATTGTTGGCTCTTTCTTTTTTCGAGGAGATTGGTCCTTCGGGTCCTGTAACCTTTACAGTCAATGGGACACGTTATGAATCTCTTTTGCGCAACCAGCTCATTCCAGCACTGCAATAGCGCGTATATGTGGATAGCACAATTTTTATACAAGATGGCGCTCCTCCGCACATTGCAACACCAGTGAAGCAGCTGTTGAATCTGCATTTTGGAAATGACAGAATTATCAGTCGACATTTCCCAACAGCCTGGCCGCCACGATCACCTGACCTGTCTTACTGATGCACACTAATCTGTACACTGATGTCCAAAAATAATGCACAATTTTGAAGATTCTATAAAATTGGCGTTAATATGGATACTGTTACAAAGCTATAAAGTCGTTTCCCTGAGATGCTAATCTTGGCGACTTGGCGATAAATTTGGCGACCTTGGCGATAAATTTGGCGACAAAGAGAATTTTCTAGAAGGACCTCGAACTTTCAAGCTATTTCTACTGGTTTCATGAACTTTCTAGAGACTACGTCACTTCCTATGTAATGAAGTCACTTCCTGTTGAAAAGTATAAAGGCAAGCTCTCAAGCCAAGAAGAGTCAGTTGGATTTTGATCTGCAAGCAAGCTGGTGAGCTAATAAGAAACCTTTGAGAGCTGTGTTGAGATTTAATGGTAATCTCTGTTGTGAATTTTTACAAGTGCTGTTTTAATATTTGTGTTATGTTTCTTAGCTTAGAATACCTGTAAAATAAAGAGCTCTATTTCTGTAATCCTGCTTATTGGACTGCATTCACGTACACCCACAAGACGAATTTGTCACATATGGCTTGCAATCAGTTGCTAAGAATCGTGGGACATACTATCGTCGCGCACATTTTACAGTGAAGATTCAGTCCTGAGGGCAATTAGGGGACCGTCTACAAATTGATGAAGACGGAAATTATTTTGGCCCACTCTGCTTCACAGTAAGCTGAAAATGATGCGCTTAATATTTACATGCATTTTCGTAAACGCAGCACAAATATTCGGGAAGATATAAAGGTTTTCTTGAAAAATCCCAAATTTTCCCACCTGTTTATTGCTTATAACATACAGAGTTTATTGTTATATTATACAAAATTTACAGAAAAAATTACAATATGTTCGAGAAGCATTGCGCAAAGATATAGAAGAAAAATTATGAATATTAAAGAAAATATGAGTAGTTGTAATAAATTATATTTTACTGCGCATGCGCGAGACATAGCGTAATTTTTCTTTCATAACTTCAAGGCCACATATGTAGGGCAACTTATGTAAAAATTCCAGTAAAATATCATTAAGATTTCGAATGATATCAACATTGCAACTTCGTGAATTTTGATACACTCCAAGAGAGGCTTAAAGATGAGGGACCATGCACAAATTCAAATTTATCAAACTTGAATTTTCAAACAGTAATATTAAATTTTATGAAAGTTAAATATCCTGAATACTCATGTATACTTATAAGTTAAATACATAATTTAAATTTATTTCAATGGTAACTATTCGAAGATTCAAGTTTTATATATATATATATGTGGGCCACCAGCCGCAGCAGATGGCGCTGCCATCGTGTGTGAGGTCAGAGGATGAAGCGGCGGAGAACAGGGAGAAGACGACGAGGCGGGATGAAAGACGTTGGTTTGGTTCCTCAAGACCAAAACACGAGATGAAACGACGCGACGATTTGAAAGACGATATACGATGCTAATGAGTGCCATCCTTATCATATGACGAACTTAAACTGTTTCATTTGTAAATACCTTTAACTGTAAATAATGCTTCTTCAAAATGTAAACTTAATTCTGCATAATATAATAGTTAGTTCAAGTTACTGTGTATTCATTTATGGAACACTAAGCCTACCTGATGACCGCCTACATATATATATATATCAAAACCAACATATAAACACAAAATAAAAACTCAAAAACAGTAAAAAAGGACAAAATGGCTAAATAGACAAAAACCAGAAAAAACCAAAAAAAATTGAAAAATATCATAGCGAGCCGCTCGTCAGGAAGAGAATCTCGCTCATGATATTAATTTGTGCTTTTTTCTGCTGACGACAAACGAAATCCGTTAAAAATTGCCGTCATCCCCTCTAAAAACACAAAACAAATGAAAATGGAAGATTTCTTGAATAAAAAATATAAATACATTTAAGAAGATTTAAAAAGAATCAAATACAAAAATCCGAATACAAATACAAAAATCCGAATATAAAAATACCTAGAATAAAAAACAGCCGTAACATAAAAAAATAATAAAATAAAGCGAAATATGCTTACCATGGCCAGGGAAACGCTACCGCGACCACGCGGAAAAAGAACGCCAAACCAGTTATCGCCGTTGCCAAACAGAGGAAAGATAAAGAAAAGGAGAAAGAGGCTTTGTCAGTAGCTCTGAAATCACTGCTTGAGATATCGTCGCACAAAGTTCTCGGGAATACCATTATTTAAAAGTTGATCATACAAAAGCTTTAATTGTCTAGATTTTGAAATTTCGTTCGAACAAATAGATCTAATGCGAGAAAATTGAGAGATAATAGTGTTTCTATAAATCTTAATAGAAATATTAGAAGACCAATATGAAAGTCGGTTGACACAAAAATTAAAATCCATTCTTTTGTCAAAGATATCGATACAAAAGTTATTATCAATAAGTTTAATATCCAGATCTAAGAAATCCGCTTCAAACTGATTACAGTTTGTTTGTTTAAGAAGCAAGGCTGACGGATAAATATTTTGCCACGTAATATATATATATATATATATATATATATATATAACATCAGTGCATATCATTTAAATGCGGTGCATGACAGTTCAGAAAATGGCAGATATTCTTAAAAATGAAGTTTATTAGCATTATTTTCGCATTTGCCGATTTTTATAAATTATGATCACAAAATTTGATACGCGGTTGCACGGAGTTCTGAAAATAACTGTAAATATCCATCTGAATGTCCAAAGATCTGAAATTGTGGCTAAGAATACCTCTAAGTAAAACTCTTGTTATTTGTTGTCTGTTAATGTAGAGAAAATACTGCTCATTAATAAATGGCAGGTTTTCTTCCGAATTAGAAATTTATTTCATGTGAATTTGCAGAAATCCTCCCTCCTTTGTATTTATTTCTTTTCTATTTAATGAAAAGATGTCTAATAATTCATTCTTCTAATAAGAGTGTCAAAGAAATATGAAAACAATTTCAGGAACTAGTTAAGAAATGTTTTCGTGTTTGTCGAGCTATTGACTGCCTTCTTTATAAGGATCTCTTTTGTCGAAAAAATAAGCCAAATAGCCCTGGGCTAAAGATTCGAGGTCAGATTGCTACCAGAGTTTGATCAAAAGACTTTTACAGAGGGACGTATTTGTCAGTTTCTTCAGTCAAAGGCAAACCACCATTAAAAGTGGTAACTTTTCTTTCATAAACTTTACCAATGTGGTTGTAAAGGATTGAAAGTATAAGTAATGTCTGAGTTTGTTTGGATTCTCAATAAACATAAAAAAGAGAAGTTCTTACAAGAAATAAAAGGGAAAAATTTCAATAGATAAGTTTTGTGTGAATTCTACCAATCCTTTTTTGTATTATTATTATACTGAAGTAAAAAGAGAAGAGTTCTTTTATGTGTAAATCTCAGTTTGGATTTCTGTTCTAAAAAGCTTTTATATCGTATCTTTTATAGATAAGTTTCCAGTTTATTATTTGGTTATTAGTGATTCTACAGTTTAAAATATATTTAAAGAAAATTATTACAGACATTAATGCATAAGGCAAATAATATAGTAATAAAAATGGTCATAAAAATGTTGAAATTATTGTTGCAGGAATCCTCTAATTTTGAGGTGATGTCCGGTAGAGGACCCGAAATAACAAAAAGAGGACAACGGCAACGTTAAGAACACACATAAATTGAAAACTAGCAAATGAAACCTAAAATATGACAGATTGATTTTTTTTCTTCATTGAATAACTTTTCAAATACTTATTTAACTTGTCTTGTTTCCTGCTTATAAGTATGGAATTTTCAAATCTACTTTTCAGTCACTTCCTAATATACTAGAGTCTTGAATTTTTGTACAATTGTGTATTATCGATTAAAATACAATAGTTTAATGTTTTCAGAAATTGAATCAAATTTTAATTATGTGCCAGTGCCCCCACCGAGTAGTGAGTTTGAGAAACAATAGTTCTCAATTTTAAAAAGTAGAAAATAATTAAAATAAAAAATTATGTTATTTCGTGCACAAATAAGAGTGTGTTTTTAATTAAGTTTATTAATTAAGTCAAGTGTGGCAATGGCCTATGACAGACTAGGGAGCGAGGGTTCGAAACCCTATTAAATCAAATATCTGTCGCGTGTAGGAACTTGAAGAACGTTAAGTGGGTTGTGATCAAACGTTTCCCTCTGTTTTGATGTGAAATATCGGAGAGGGTGTTATGGCTCAGATGTCGTCGTTGTCATTTGAGTAAATCTAGGCATTCACGAAAAGGCTAGGCTATGCCATTTGTCCCAAGAACTGGTTTGTATTCCATTCATTTTAGTCGAAAAAGTAGGCATATCATTCACGGATGTTCTAAAGCTTGTTTTGAGACAAGGTTTAAAGTTGCAGAAATCTTCCCACCCACACTGCTCTCCCCCACACAGGGGATTTCGAATTTCATTTCTAGCCTCGACGCGAGGTCCCAATGTAGGTAGGTCCTTTGTTCTCCCGCTACCCTCGCATCGAGGTCCCAAATTGGAATCTGCGGATGGAGTTTTGGATTTTGAGTTCATTGGAATTCCACCACTTCCAATCCATTTGCACCAAATTTCATAGGTTTTCGACCTGACGAAATGTTTTCTCTTCTGATGTTCCAAAAAACGTCAAATGGAACAGAAGTGAATGCTCCGCTTAAGGTTTAAATGTACGAAGTCCGTTTTCAAATAGTCCGAAAAGGGACGGAAATCTAGTCCACAATCAGTCGAAATCACGAGACTGAACTGCGAACTTTTTTCTTGAATAAATTTCATTAAAAACAGTTTAATTACATACTTTAATTAGTGTACTGAACAGCAAAATTTTCGAATTTATGATATGGAGACCTATTATTTTTCAAACTCAGTGCCAGGTGGCGCCACTGAAAAGAAATCAAAATTTAATTTCATTAATTATTAACTGATAATAATGTTGTGAGAAATATTAAAATTGCGCTTTGTCGTAGAGGGTACACAGGCGTATAGCATTTCAAAACTCTAGCACACCAGGAAATGAGTGGAAAATCGATTACAAAATTCCATCTTTACAAGGTCAAATATGTCAAGTTAAATCAAAGTGCTTTATAACTTACTGAATATTAAGAACCTTATAAGGTTACGTCTGAAGAAAAATTCTTTAAACTACTGTATTACTAAGATTAAAAGAAAATATTTCCATACATTTTACCGTGCTAATTTAATGCATTTCAACTGCATGTTTATTTTATTCTGTGAGCTTAACTTTCCAATAAAATAAATCACAGTATCGACAAAATTAAAATTCAATCCATTTCATTTCATTTTCATTTTCAATGACGACGATTATATAGGAATTAAATGGAAAGATATTAATGTTTTAATAGGGAGTGATTACAAGAATTAGATTACGACCTAAACGAAAATTTATAAAAGGACGATTTACGAAAGGAAAATTTATAACATAAATTGGAAATATCTTTTCATTCAAGAGTAATTCTTTTAATTAGAGATTATAAATACTGTTACGAAATCAACATGATGAATTGTCCATTTGAAAGACATAAAAATGTTTCTAAGCTTCATAAAATATATTTATATACGACGGTAGTTTTTCAATTAAGGTCCGTTTTGATTTAAAAACAAGTAAAAAAATCTCAATAAAGCGTTTATTTTTTGATGTTACGACCAATTTTCTGTATTTCTACATAACTTCCTTGTCGGTTTAAAGATTTATCGTAATTAAGAACGAGTTTTTCGATACCTTCCTCACAGAACTCTGCAGCCTTGATTATATCCAATTATTAACAGCCTTTTTCAATTCTTCATCAGTGTCTAAACACCTGCCAAACAGGAAGATCTTCAGACGGCGGAAGAGGTGTCACCCCTGCCTCATCTGATTTGACGATACGACTTAAAAAGTCATCAATTTCTTCGTTGTAAAGGGACAAAAATGTTAAAGCACTTGCCAATTTATCTTTCGGCAGCACAGTTTCTTGTATTGTAAGCCCTCAAACATAATTTTAAACTAAACTGAGCTTTGGAATTCTGAATCTTCTGTTTGTGTGAATTTGTGTGTCAACTGCGTGCACCAAATCATCAGTGATTACAGATGGTCAACCAGAACGTGATTTGACGTGGACGTTTTCTCTGTCTTTCTCGAACAATTTCGATCATTTCTCATTTTAATATTACTCATTACATTGTCACCATACACTTCGCATAACTGGCGATGATTACCCATAGATTTCATGTTTCTTATTCTTAAGAATAAGATGACTGACCGCATTACACAGTCGGAGGGACTATCTGATAAATTTTAAGCTCACACTACGAAGAATATAGAATATCGCAGTTGATAAAAATGCCTTCGAATTCTGCGTAAATAATGCCGGGAGCCTTCTAGCGCACTCATTTACGCGCGTATGCAAAATTTGAAACAGTTTTGGCCAAACGGACCTTACTTAAAAAATAACCGCCGTATTTATTTCTATATCAACCCTCCGAGCTCCCAGCTATCTTGATCTTTTTGCTTTCAGTTTACAAAACTTAGCTTTTAAAGTGAAGAAACATATCTTCATTGTTTTTAATTACATCTATGAAGTCTTAATAATGCATTATCCATGTGGGTTTTTAAGAAAATATGTATATAAATGCGAACCATCTACTTTTGAACTGAAAAGCAGAAAAAGACGTCGCTGCTAGTAGAATTAAATCTAATCATGCTTCATTCGGATTTCAGAGATTAGGCAATGATCTTTTACTTAGAAGATTCGTAAATGCTAACTAATGTACCGTAAGAAAAAGATCTTATGGAAATTTGATCTTTTATGGAGATCTGGAGCAGATAATAGAGGTTTTTTTTATTTCTTAGACAAACAAAACTTTCAAAATTCTATTTTTATTTTTTAATCCAAACCTAGATTTCAATCATAAGGATATGTTTTCTTGAAAACGATAGACTATGGTATTTTATAAATTAGTTCCTAAGTTTTATGCTTGGCAGTTTCATCATGGAAAAATAGATTAATAAACTCTAAATTTTTTATATAAAATTTCATCACATTCTACATTCAATATTATTATAATATAACCTCTTTTCTTAGAGAGAAGCGTTTCTGTTTCGAAGAAAAAGGTCACTTGCCCTTACTTCATAACTTCCTAAAATTTATGGATAAGAAAATGCAGTTTTAAAGTCTGAACTGCCTGTGCATTCAAAAACTCATTTCATTTTAGAATGTTTTATTTTTTCGAAAGTTCATCCAAAAGGGAATCATTTTAAATTTGGCAATTTTAGCCGGCCCCATGAGTTTTAAGAGCAAAATTTCTTTAATATTACGAGCAATAAAAACACCTTTCACTTTAAGATGGAGTTTTACTTTTCCTTTCCTCAGTAAAAACTGAAGTGAGTTCTCTTTTAAAAACAAAATGTTTGTTAACTAAGCCGACTGTTTTGTTTCCTAAATAGAATAATTTCAGTTATTTCAAGTGAATTGTGGAAAAATATCTAAGGCGATGGAATAAATTCACCCAAGAAATATTTCAAAAGTACTTTGCTATTTTTCGTCTGTCCTTGGGGAAAATATTAAATCATTTCATTAAATAACAGTATTGTAAACCATGTCTTTTATTAAATATACATAAATTGGATTTCAAACAGTTCTTCTCCTCACCCTTCTAGTTGTGGATCCAACTTTGCATATCAGTTTTGATTGAACCCATTACATTTAGTTTTATAAATTTACGTAATAATATCAAAATATCTTCCGTATTTCTTTTATATTTTTATATATATTTAAGAGCGGCCTCTCCATCCAACCGATTCGGGTGCTTTAATGGCATCAGGCACGGAGGCATGGGGCGGCGTTCTGTCTAAATGGTTCGTCCCATGTCCACCCAAACGGTACAGTTGCTGTCATGGCATCAGGCACGGAGACATGGGGCGGAGTTCTGTTTAAATGGTTCCTCCCATGTTCATTCAACCGGTTCGGTTGCCGTAATGGCAACAGGCACGGGGCATGGGGCAGCGTTCTGTCTAATTGGTTCTCCTTATCCAGACATCGAACTGCCCAGGTCCCACATCAAAGCCGGATTCAGGAAAAAAATGATAGAGAACTGGCAAAAATAATGGGAGGAAGGAATAATATTATATGGGAAACAATATCATTCCTAATGTCAAGGTCCGACCCAGCCCGTGGAGGAGAGAAGAAATTCTTTTTTTCACTGGCCGATCTTAAAAGATTTAACCTGGCCTTATACCCGTACTGAAGCCTGTGAAGAAGTTGGTTCCAACCTCCATTATGCCACTTAACTCCTCCTCACGGAATCGTGGCATCTTACAAGACCAGAGACGCAGCTGGAAAATCTTTGGTTCCAAAGGGTCGCATCCAACCAGCTCCCTCCAGGAATAGAACAACATTCACACCAACGGTCACATTTTTACTTCAGATTAAGATTACTGCAGGCAGATCTAGTCAATGTCAATTCAGCGTCATCGCCCTCATCCCGTGCACAATGCAATAACGTTCGCAGAGGTTTTCTTTTCTCACCGCTTTTTGAAGTGCTTCAAACCTCTCGTAACTTTAACAGTTCTCCAAAGTGATGCGTGTTTTGAAGTTCACCACTTTTAGAAAGTACCACAGAAATATGTTATAGAGAGAGAGATCACAATATAATTCGCAGTATTGTATATATTCTTTCGAAATTCTTTCATGATGATTTTACATGTGCTGCCATAAAAGATATATTTTAAAGTTATTTTCTATGTTCTCGGAGGGAGACTTATTTGACTAGGGACAAAGTGTATAAATTAATTCCTAAATAAAAATAATTTTAAAAAATGTTAGGCTAGACCTTAACTAAGACTTTAAACTACTTAATGCTGAAAAAATGCATTTTTTTTAAAATTGTTAAAGTGCCAATAAAAATTATTTTGAATTTCATGTGTAGGGACGTCCACGGAGGGGACTTTTTCTTATATTCATTGAAAAATGAAAGTTAAATAGTGAGGTAATTTTAGTAGAAACATATTTAATAGTTTTCTTACAACTTAAATATATATATGAATATAAATATTAAGAAATTTGTTGCACTTTCTAATGTTTATCACCGTGGGACCGTAAAAGGCACCTTTTCGTGAGAATGTGACCCTAATAGAACTAAACTAAACTAAAACTAATTCTGTTTGATTCACTTAGAGACAACACTTCCAAAAAAACTTATATCAGTGTTAAGATTTGTTAAATATATTATTGCTAAAAATACTCATTATATTCATTGTCGTTTGTCTTGTTTAAAATATGTTGATACGTTTTTCGTGAATTTATATAGAATTTAAACGATTAATTACACAAATTTATTACCAAATCGAACAATTGATACTTTATTTTTGACCATTGACAATTTATTTGAATTGTTATATGAAAACAATATGAGGTCACTGTGAATTCATGAATTAAAGTTATTTAACACTTGCACTGGTTCTAAACTCATGATAATTTCTTAGAGGATTAAATAACAGAAATATGAAGATTTCTCAATTCCTGAATTAAATGCTAGTTCTGTGCTTTAGAGTTTAAAATTAAATAATTTTACAAAGTGCATAAAAATGAAAATAAATAAAGCAACGTGAAACTAACTTTCGAGTATGTTTTTAATTTTTAACCTAGGCCCAAATGGTAAAACAACAATCCTATTAGAAATATCGAATATTTTCTCAAAGGAAAGAGACATGTTTTAAAGATATAAAAGCGATAAGGTTTCTGACTGAACCCAATTTTGTCCAACAATATGAAATTTGAATTTTTATTTTCCCCTTTTAAAAAATAACACCATATTCATTCATTCAAACATAAAACATTTTGTAGCATCGTGAAAAATAAGATCATTCAGTAAATATTGACGTAATTTTATAATGTCATCATCTTTCATATTTTTAAATTTCTATTTTCTTATTTCTACATGCTTGGATTGAAATTTAATCAGACAGTCTATTATAAAACTGAAATATTTCTCGTGCTCACCTTTTTATTATTTGTGCATTTTTTTTTATAAAAATTATATTTAACCCTCGAAAGTCCAATTTTTTAAAAATTGATTATAAAATGTTTTTTGACTTTCATTTCTTAAATAAAACATGAGAAAAATGCTTTTAAAAAATCCTATTTTTTTAAAGTATGGTTTATGATTAAAAAAGAGTTTGTTACCAACTGACGACACAGGGGTTTATTTCAGAAAAAATTTCCTTCATAAAATTCTATAACATTAAACGCGGATGAATTTTTAATAAACAATAACACGGATAAGGAATTTCCTTCACCATTGTAAAATAAAATATGGTATTCTCAAGCGTGCAAACAAAGCTAAAAAGAGGCAGCCTCAAGTGAAAAAGATCAATTTATTTTTATTTTTTATCGTCACTCAGGCTGCCATCTATATGTTATAAATTAATTTAATAAAAATTTCGGTATGTATCCTATTGGCAACAACAGACATTAGAGCTTCAGTCTTATTCTCGAGATTTTAGAAGACAATTGAGTGTGTTGCTTAAAGGCAACACTGGTCTTTTAAGGGTTAAAAAAGTGTTTACATCAGAAATATATTTTCACCGAACTAAAATTGCATAATTTTACCTCTTGCCTATGATAAATGAGTTACGATGGAAAAAAGTTATCCAGTCCTAAACGAATTTTTCTCCATCAGATTGATATATGTATATATTTGTTTGGAGATGCATACTATCTTCACTGTATATTTTCAGTCATTTAAAACTAATTTTTCTTTGGAACAGACGTTGTTCAAAGTATCGTTTTATTTATTGTGTTTGTCTTATTTTATTGAAGCCCTTTTTATATATACAATCTATATAAATGCGTGTCTTATATATAAAATTAACACAAAGTCATTGATGGTGAGGTAATTATTTTAAAGTGAATGGTCCGTGAAAGAAAAATTCTTTCTTTATTCATCGCGATATCATTACCTTCTCGCTGGGTTTGTTCGTTTATACCCATAGGTACCCAGTAGTGAAACCACTAAATGAGTTACAAATTAATCTTTAAAATTCTACAGATATGAGATTATATATTTTTTAATCTGCACTCTGGAAATCAGGATCAAAATGTGAAACATATAACATAAAAATTCGTGTTTTGAAGAATTCATAAAACTTAGTTATTCATACATAATTCTTTTCCAGTGACGTAGCTAAAGGGAGCCGTATAGGGGCTGTCCCCACAAGGCGGCGCTTGAAAGGGGCGGCAAAATCAGACATGTAAGAAAACAATTTTATAACTAAGAAGAGCAACGGTACTGGCTCCATCATTCTGTACATAAAACAGAATAACTAATATAATTAATTCGTATTTTTCTCCTTTGCTGGTAAATTGCAGATATCCGAAAGAAAAAATGGTGGTGGAAACGTTATTTCGATAGCTATCTGCAAAAAAACCCTTCTAACGACGAATTGCGTAACTAACAAAAGAGTTTTTTCTCCCTTTAGCTTTATTATTTTTATTTTGACTTTTAAGTGCCCTGTATAACTTGCAAAGAAAAGGCGGAATGTTGCAAATTCACTCCGGGCGGCGAAAATTGCAGGTACGCCACTGTTCTTTTAACATTACCCTTTTCTGAGTTTCTTCATGAGCACAGAATTTCTTTTTTGTTCTAAAATACAAATTTTCTTAAAAATATATTGAAAATAAATTTAGGAAAAACAGTTTTTTAAAACGTACTGTATTCTTATTAGTACATTAAAAAGAAGAAATTTTATCATTTTGAATGATTTTGAATGTTTTCTACTTTCTAGTCTTTAATTTATAATTATCTCAGATATTATGGAATCTTGAAATCAGTCTTTTTTCAAACTTACGACTAGATATCACGACTTGTAGAGAAGAAAATTTAATTAAATTAATCGATTGACTGATAATTGAGCTCTAAAAATACAAAATTTGTATATTGTCATCAAGAATTCTCAAATGTGCAAGATTTCAAAACTATATCCTATCAGGTAGCGAGTGAAAAATCAATTACAATCTGCCATCTTTACCAATATAAAACAAGTCAAGTTAAATAAAAAATATTTGAAAATAATGTTCTTCCCTAACTCTCCCAAAAATAGAGAATAGAACTTCATAAGATTATTGACGAAAAAAGTGTCCTCTTCAAAATTGAAACTTTTTATCCCAAACAGCTTCATTCTACAATCTAATGACGCTGTATTCTATAATAATCTATTTTTTGCTGAAATCTGGTTAAAATAAATTTAAAAATAAACAAAATCTTCTGCTGTTGTTGTTGCATTAAATTTCAACTAAAGCAAAGATAATAATATAAAGAGAGATGACTTTACAAAATCGTCTGCGATAGAAACTAAATTTAATTTAATGAAAACAAGGACAATATTATATACATAGCGATGCTACAAAATATAGTGATATGACTGAATATCGACCATGAAAAAACCGTAAGCATGTTTCACACTTTTCGCAATCAGTCTACGCATCCATTCAACATTCATCTTCAGTGTTCTATCTTAGGATTGATGGACTGCACGTAAAAGAATCTGGCGCCCGCTTCCAGATGAATGTGAACAGTTGATATCTCATGGTATTCCGATCCAACGTGGGTCCCTCTAAGCAAAAAGAAAATCTTGCTTTTCCATCTGTCGTAATATTTTGTCCTTTCATCTATCACTGCACAGGGTAAAGATGGAGGATTTGGAGGTTCACTGAATTTCAATTTCTGTCAGCATCAAACGTGATTTATTGTGAAGTATAGATTCGCAGCTGTGGAGCGTATGATTTCATCGTGACTGCTAAAGTTGTAGAATTTATTTAAAATTCTTAATTTATTTAATGTGTAAGTTTTTTGCAGTTTTTTATAAATTTTGAAAATTTTTGAAATATTTCGGAAAAATATAAAATAAGATAAATGCATCAAAAACAAGACGATGACCGAGAGGGCGAGGGGGAGGGTCAACTTACATCCCACTATTTGCAGCAAAAATCAATTTTTTATTGCAATTTAGCTCCCTAAAACTTGGAATTACAGAAAAAAAACAATGGCCGGAAAAGCTAGATTATTTTGTAGGTACATTTTAAGTTTTGTGGCATCAAGAAAGGAAATAATTTTATTTTGAATTGCACTTAATTTTGTGTCTTATAAAACCGAATCGGCAATGTTTCTCATACTTTCAAGGTTTGTCTTTAGGCATTGAATAGAACGCCTAGGAAATATGTGAAATATTAGTTGTTAACTACTTTGCCTAAAAATGCCTAGACATTCTATAGAATGCCGCATTTGTTTTCCACCGCTTTGCTACTAATACCCAGAGAGAATATTTTACTGTTAACATACTGGTGGGTTGTCACTGCCTCCAACGAAAATACGTGTATTCTTACGTTGTCGTAGCTATAATTATAAATATCTTTGCGTAAATAAAAGACAAAAGAACATGGTAATAAAACTTATATCATTCCATAAAAATAGCGTTCAATATTTTAAGATGTCGTAGAAGTTGTTTTCATTGGATTATTGCATTCAAATCTATTGCCGAAGAAAATCTAACTTCGATATAAAAAAAAGCAACATCATCAGTCTGTCTGTTCAAAACCGGATTTCAGATTAAAATGCATACAAAGAATTGACAAAATATTAACCCCCGTAATCTGCAACAACATGTCTGACACGTGCATCGAAGAAATTACAATTTTTTTTCTATTTATATCCGTAATTAAGTCAACGTAACAGTTAATTCTAAATACAAAAATCTCTTGGACATGTTTAAATGTCTCAAGTATCCTTTACCACTTCAAATAGATTGAATTAATAAAAAAATATGGGTGTTGATATATAATTAGGAGGATAAATAAAATCGTTGGGCAAGGAGTTAAAAGAGCTAGAAAAGTATTTCAGATTATAGGATGTTTTATTTCATAGCTTGTAGTCAAAATTATATTTGCCAAGTTGCAAGCGGCATCTTGTTTGAAATTCTACGGAAGCGACAAAGAAAAAATATTACTAATTTTTTCTATTGTATTACACTGCAATCTTTATCATTCATTTTTATCACTATATTTTTTATATTCGCATTGGCATACTTTACAACTTCTTCTTCTTCATGATGCCTTTTTTTCATTTAGCTTTAAATATTTTAAACAGTTTTTAATTGATGTACTTTAATAACATACTTTAAATTTTGTATTTTCTTAGAGAACTAGAAAATCACTCGTCATGGTATGACGGGTGCAAATTGCCTCTTCATTCGAGAGATTTACCGTCAAATTTGACGTGTTTAAATAGATATATATGCGAGAGAAATGGTTTACATTGATTGAAAAGAAATAAAATAAACATATGTTTTATGACAGGAAATATTTTTTATTTACACATTATTTATATATTTCTTTATTCAAAAAACTTCTTGGTAAACAACATTCCGTGTGAGGTATTTTTGGTTGTTTAACAATTTTATTATAATTCAATAGCCATGAAATTCTCAGCTTGTCAAGCGTAGGTCAAAAGTTAAAATTTCAAAGAAATTCTTTTTTTAAATTCTAATCAAAACAAAGCACTTCTCTGCTTGTCAAACGTTGCCAAAAAATATTATCAATTTATCTCATCACCTTTGCAATAAATAATCAGTTGCATCGTGGCGTCCAAACTATATCACGCGCATGATATATCACTGCTTTCTATTAAAAAAGGGAAATTAATTTGAAATATATATTAATATAATTTAAAAGTTCTCGGGAACTATTGATCATAGCGAGAAAAATTTTATATCAATCGATAGCAAATTTTATTTCACTATTTTAGAGCTATTAAATTCGAAAGTAAAACAACAGTGACTCTTTTAAATTTAAAATTACTGAAATTTAGGTTCTCTAAGAATGAAATAATGCTGTTTAACGTCTCGCAGTGCTATGGCGCGAGTTTTAATGTTGGTGACGTCAAAGCGTTACCGAGAGATAGATCTGGGCTATTATATTAGTAATTTATATCTCTATTGGTTATTCAAAAACTGCATTCCTCTTAAGTTTTATTTTTATGATATGTCTAAGATACATTTGTATTTGTTACCATCCTTTATAAAGCAGAAATTACCATGCACACATAGACATTGAGAGACTGAACTTTTATGCATTAGATCACCGATCAATTAATCATTTGAACCACAACCAGAGCATTTAGAAAATCAAACTCACATTTACACTTGCGTCCAATATTAACGTAATTCAAAATACAGGGTGTCCAAAAGTTCTTGACACATTTCAAAATTTAATTTAAAAAAATCAAAAAATTGTGATATCAGTGTGCGGTTTTCACTAAAGTGCATTACGCTCCATAAGGAAACTGTTAATAAACCAGAAATTTAATTTTAATTTGTACCTCAAAACAGTATCGACGTGCTGTTGTTCGTGTAATTCCTAATTCCCGTGAAGCACTTCGTGTTGACCATGTAGGGCTGCGAATAAACATTTGGTGGATTCCTTCGGCATCATCATCTGACGTGCGTGGCCTACCACTTCTTGGTCTGCTCAACACGCTTCCAACGTCTAAAAATCTTCGATGCCGTGATAAAATGCTGTTTCGACCAGGAGCAGCTTTATGAAACGTTAAGTAGTTGATTAATCGTTAATAATTGTTTCAAAGTATCTACCGGCGCAGTTTGCTCTTTCTGTTGGAGTCGTCATACTTATATACAATGACGGACTGGAAGCCAACCTTACTAAACTAACCCTTTGCGATCGATGCCGCCACAGTGTCGGCATTCGCAAGTCGTCGTAGAAGTCAGTTTTTTATTTTGTTTTGTTCTATACCCACACCGACCAGCCAAACGAAACGGGTGGCCAGTGTGGGTCTAGGACAAAACAAAGAAAAACCCGAATTCTAAGACGACTTGCGAATGCCGCCACTATAGCGGCATCGATCGCAAGGGTCTAATGCTGTACAACTAGCGCTGTCTATGTGCAGACAACCATTCTTTAAGTTATTATTGAAGCATTCTTTAAGGTATTATTGAACCATTCTTTAAGTTATTATTGAACCATTCTTTATGTCAAAAAAACTTTATTTTTTGATTTTTTTATTAAATTTTGAAATGTGTCGAGGACTTCTGGGAAACTCTGTAAAAAAAACTCATGTAATACATAACACTAATTAGATTCTTATTACGACATGAGAGAGTAAGTTGAAAAGGGATTATATAAGCTGTTTTCAGTATGAGTGCATTAAAGACATTTAAAAATACTTGAAGGCAGCTTTATTTTTGTGAAAAATTTGCTTTAAGGATCTTAGAAACAATGCAGAACTAGTTAAAAGCAAAATGCAGTGCTATTCAAATCCATAAAACTTCAGAAATCATTCCTATGTATTTGTTTCACGGAGGAAATGTAGAAACAACGAATACTCGATAAGTGTTGTTTCGCCTCGGGAAAAGTCTCATTAATACCTTCCAAATCGCTGAATTCTAAAATTTAGCAACAAGTAACAACTTTATTTATCAGCATCTCCTATCAAGCATGATCCTGATGCTGAAATACATCAATAGAAAACACCTTTGAAATGATGGAAGATACTTCAAGCAGGTCCTTCAAAAGTGATTCAATTCTTCGAGTTGTTAGAAATCACTTAATAAGCAAGTTATTAAGAATATATTTATACATATAGATGCAAGTTCTGCTTGCGTGAATTTTTAATGGCGTTGTTAGAATACCTTGAGGGGATTTACTAATCAATAATTAAAATTCTGCGATGAAGAATCCTAAATGAGTTTGTATGCTATTGACTGCAATTCATCTGAGAATAAATTTGATCAAAAATAATTTTAAGCATTCTTTCAATTAGTGTGCAAAAAGGTAGAAATTCTTTTTTTATTTTAATCAATTAATCTTTACTATATCTGTAAATTGAAAAGAGTATTGTTTCCAAAATACTTTTTCCATATCAGGATCATAATATGGAGCTCATCACAAATTATTTATGTTAATATTTTTAACACCGACATCCAAAGAAATATTATGTACATCGTTAATTATTTTATTTAGGTTTCGAATATGTCAAAGCATGTCGAAAGGTTTTCGATATACATTCAACGATAGTTCTAACACTGGCGGCTCGTCCATTAGGTCTGCAGAGCTGCAGTGCCCCCTGAAAATATTTTAAAAACTTGTATTTCCGTTTTTATTCTAATTGGCTTACTTTTCCACTTTGAAAGTTCACTGATCAACGAAAATGACAAAGTAATATAGAAAGTAAAAGGAAGACGGAAAATCGTTCAAGAATTAAGAGAGAGACAGACCACAGCTGCTGAGTTTTGTCCCTCCTAAGGATCAAAATTCGCGCACTGAGCAAGCGAAGCCCTCAGTCGGGAGGGAAAAAAAAGCAACCCTTTCTTCGTTTGAAATAAGATGCCCTTGGAGCTGCGTTCTCCATATCTCTCGTTTGGCGCGACTTCCGCATTTGCCTTCCTCATTTGGCTTTTTTTCGCTTTCTCTCAGCAGTCCAGTCATAAAGTAGTTTTTTTAAAAATCAAATTCTGGAGGAGTTGTAACTTTTTGCTCTTTTATGTATTTTGGGGTGCTGATTACGAATCTGAGGTTTGCCACCAAAAATTTTTTGGAACTTTCGTTATGGACCAAAAACATGAAATAAATTTTCCCAATTTTTGCTTATCAAAAACAATCAATTTTTAGTATATCATCTTTATAAACCAAATTAATCAGCACAAAATTTCCTGCAACTTAGGTCTATACAGCTTTTGCAGCACTCCTTGTTTCTGAGCTGGCGAGCCGCTACTATGTATATTTTTAATTAGTGAATTTGTTTTCACACACGTTGACACATTTAGTGGAAATATTAAATGCATTTATTTCTTTTCATATTATTATGATTGGAATTGCAAGCAAATTTTAAAAAGTATTGTAGAAACCATATTAAAAAAACAGCTTGAAGTAAAATTAGATATCATTGAATACATAATTTTTTGGAATTTGAATTTAGAAAAATATTTTTCCTTGATAGCATACTTTCCAAGGCTATCAATACCAGAAATTTAATATTAAAATTAATTATTGAAAAAACAACAACAGTGAGAAAATGCCAAAGAAAAAGTTAACTTCTGTTAATTCTAGGGTATTTTTCTGGATACGAAAAGAGAACGTTTTTTTGTATAACATACAGGCATAATTATTTTTCACCACACATTTCAAAATGTTTTCTTTTCTTCAAAGTTGACAGGAGAATTCTCCTCAATTTTTATTTCATTGTGTTGATAAATTTAATAGAAACCATTTTTAAAAACATTAAAACTATTATTTTACAAAAATGCAGAACTTTTAAATTCTGGTTATTTTCTACTTTACAGTCCTTAATTTTTAATTCATTACTATAAATAGTATGGAATTTTGAAATCGGCGTTTTTCAAATTAAATACCATGTGACGTCACGTGATTGAAGTTAAGATTTAATTGCATTAATCGATTAATTGATAATATCAAAGTCTAAAAATATTAAAATAATGTAATGTCATCAACAACTGACAAAATTTCAAAGTTCTAGAACACAAGCAAGTGACTGAAAAATCAATTACAAAATTCCATCCTTACAAATGCGAAACAAGTCGAGTTAAATAAATGTATTTATAAAAACTGAAAAGTTATAGACGGAACACAACCGCGAAAAAAAAAAGAATTTTAAGCTAGAATCTCCTGTACACATGTGTACAGGAATGTGTGGTATAACATAATACATGTGAATGTGTGGTATAACATAACACCACTTACTCCATGCCCCTGCAACTATAACCTTATGGTTATTTAAGCAGTGTCGCAGACATGAAGTGGAAGAAAAGCCACAACACCCGAGGGGGTGACCTCTCTTAGACGTTGCCTAATCCCTTACACTGCTCTCTAATTATTAAACGCAAGAAGTTTACAAATGTTAACAGGAGCTATTCTATTCGGATGAATTGCTATTATGCGTTACATTATAAAAAAAAAATTGTAACACAGAGCAGGTTGATAAATAAAACTTCATAAAACAACAAAATTAGACAATTGCACGTGAAATAACTTGGCAAAAGGAAAAACTGTAAGATGTGAAAAAAAATTCCATTCAAAAAATAAAAATAATGAAAAGAAAAAGATAAAAAATTAATACAAAAATAAAATAAAAAATGTACATATAAAACAGAGAAATGGGCCGCACAGAGTTTTTAAAAGTTCGATTTTGAAAAAAAGTTACTGGTAGAAACTGTATTTGCAAATGGTGAAACACGGTTGATCTTAAAAGATAGTCCTGAAAGAACGACTAAAATCAACTATGTGTAGGAGGAATTGATGAATTGTTTCAGAAAACCCGTAGCAAAATTCAGCAGACAGTAGTAATTCCATCCTTTTGTATTACTAAAATTTTTCATTGACGAATATTTTTCTGTGTACATTTAAAGAAAGGATCATCCTGAAAAACTGAAATAAAGCCACTATTGTCACAGTCCGTATCATACAAACCTCGTTTCCTGAGGTAGAAATAATCACCAAACAATGCAATGGCCTCTTAGAAGTATCGATTGTTCGATTCTACATTCTATTCTCATGCAATATTCATTTAATAACTTTCTTAATACAATATTCATCACACCATAACAGATATGCATTATTTCACTAAGTTATGTTGGAAGAACAAGGACATAAAGTACTTTTACATACGTATTCCTACAGTTAGGTTCAGTAATCGGAAGACTGATAAACTGAAAATTTGATGAATCTCATCTAGAATGTATTGCACTCCGATTGCTCCTTTCATTTACATTTGATGCAAACACTAGCATAATATGCAATTATTATTTATGGCTTCCGTTTATTGATAAAATATTATTTTGCTTTCTTTCAATAACATATATATATATATATATATATATAGGCGTCACAAGACCTATATTTAAAGCGACATATCAGTTCCTAAGGCAGATAGGCATTTGATTGTTTGAATTCCAATTATAGGTTGTCTTTTTTTTTATTGCGTAATAGTCTTTAATCAAACTATCTTTTGTATTTCATTTGCATGATTATTGATAAGGTAATTTAATTTTAATTTTTAGGTTAATATTTGTATATACTCAACTCGAACTCTTGATGTTAATTTTCTGAATTTCCTATCTACTTAATTTTAGTAATTTATATTTGCATCTTTTCTTGTCAGATTTTATTCTAGAAATTGTCGATGAATTGATGTCGGGACAGAAATCTATTGATGCACATCATATAGTTGTAAGAGTTTTTAGTTTAAAAGTTAAAAGAACTGATGTTATAACTAAGGGGAAAATATACAGATATATATTGTGTTTTATGTATTCCACTAGCTGTTATACCAGGCGTTACTTGGGGTTAAAATACTTGTATGTCTAATATTTTAAGGAAAAAACTATTTTTGTATAAAAAATTATAATACAAAAATTCCTTTATCGTCTGAAACGTTTTTACTTCAATTTTCGTATATAAATAGTGAAGTATAAGAAGGGTTTTGACGAATGACGACGAGGTCAATTAATTAAATAGTTAAATTTTCATTAATAAAAAGCATCAAAATAAACCAGATTAATAGTTGTTCTCGATATAAATCATGAATCGTCTGTTTTTAAACTTTTCTTTAGTATTCTTCCAGAATTTTGTTTGTATGTTCTAGGCAACATATCTTCATACGTATTCTTGTTCTTTAACAATTCTTTTAAAAATATTTCCAGAAATAAAAAGAAATTTGTTCCAAGTCTCACCGTTGCCTAGCAACGAAGTATCTATAAAAATGCTTTATTTCAAAATCGTCTGCAGTAATCAATTTTTTTAAAAAAATTAAAAAATAATAATAAAGTTTGAAGAAAAATTGCTCGGAAATAAAATTGGGATCATTGAAAAGGTAAAATTTCAAAGTTTAAGATAGCATAAAAATATTTTTGTCTTACAATTTACTCCGAAGTTACTGTGGAAAAACGTTTTCGGTTAATTTCTAATTAACTGACTGTTTAATTAAATTTGGGACTTTGAAAAGCTCATAAGTGTCTTCTCCTAGTCTTAAATAATAAGTGTGCAAAATGTGGTTGAAAACAGTCCATTGGTTTAGAAGAAGATGTGGAACATAGTCACATACATACATAGCCACAATGACTTTTATTTATATTAAAGACGAAAGGATATATTAATTACAGCAATTTCTTAATCTAATGAAATAAGCTTTACAATTCTTTTAGAACCAATACAAAGCGTTTCAAACAATATTTAAAAAAAACCCAGAAATTCTAAAGGATAAGGGCAGAGTAATTGAAAGGCTCACCGTTGCCTAGCAACGAAATATCATTAAATTTGCTTTATTTACGAATCGTCTGCTGTAATAATTCATTTATTAAATTTTGAAAAATTAATACTTGTTGAAAGAAACATTTCACAGATATAAAATTGGTATCATTGAAAAGATAAAAATTTTAACGTTAATATTGAATTGCAGAAGCGGAGCTTGCCACACGTCCATATTTTTCTTTGGTTAAAAGACAAGCTGAGAACCAATCAAATTGGCAATATTATCAGTCCCTTAATACCTCATCCAAGCAGTGATAAGGAATTACACGATATTATTGTTGAAAACATGATACACGGTCCAAACGGTCCTAATGAAAACACTAAGTACTATTATTTAATTTACAACGAAGCATTAACTAAAGTAAAAGGCCAAGTGATCACGATAAACCGGGAAGGATTTATCACGCTTTGGAATGAGTAGACAGCGTAGGACAAATCAAGTTAGTAATGACCAAATGGGAGAACAGGACTGCGATAATGAAGAATTGCAACAGCGATTAAATGACTTCATTACACGGTTCAACCCAGAACAAAAAACCGTTTATGATGTATTGAAATGGGTTTTCTCTGGATGCTCCTGGCGGTAATGAGAAATCTTTCCTCGCTGAAATTCGGAAAGACAAAAAAGTTGCTATTGCAGAGGTCTCCTCCGAAATAGCCGCCGCGCTACTTGATGGTAGGCGAACGGCGCATTCAGTATTTAAACAACCATTGAATCTTGCCCATGAAGAAACACTAATTTGCAACTCAACTAAAAATAGTGATCGCTGTAGAATGTTACAGCATTGTAAGCTGTTGGTTTGGGGAGAATGTACAACCGCATAAAAGGGCAGTTGAAGTGTTAAATCTAACTATGAATGATATTAATAACAATCAAAGTATCATGCGAGAGTTGGAGGTATTGATGGCAGGTGATTTTAGACAGATTCTACCTGTAATAACTAAGAGTGCATCGGCAGATGAAATAAATGCATGTTTAAAAGCGTCTTCGTTATGGGACCATGTCAAAAAATTTAAACTCACTTCGAATATGAGAGTTCAACAACATTGAATCAGGACAGTATGCTGGTATTCTTCTATAAATTGACCATATTAAAACAGATTCAAATGGTATGATTGCATTGAACGGGGGATTTTAAAAAATTGTCCAGAGCACAATTCACACCTCAGAAGAACTGACAGGCAAAGTTCATCCTGAACTTCAAGTTAATGTGGGGAATTTTGACACAGACTTATGAAATTGAAGCACAGATAAATGAAAAAATATATGTCACAAATGAAGGGAGGTATAACAGCATATCTATTGGTAGATACGATAGTGGACAATGAACAAGTAACATCATATCCTGAAGAGTTCCTTAACTCTTTAGAATTGTCAGAGGCACCTTCACAAAGCTGAGATTGAAAGTAGGGGTGTCTGAACTATTCACGCGTAACCTTGATGCACCGAGACAATGCAATGGCACACGGTTATAAATTACACACCTAGGTCCAAACATCATGCGAGCTATTGTTATGACCGGCCTAGCGAGAGGATAGAGTGTTTTAACTCCACGGATTCCTATAATACCGACGGATTTCCCATTCCAGTTTCAAAGGTTACAATTCCCTTTAGAAATAGCATTTGGGATGATAATTAACACATTTTAGGACCAGGAACTCAAAATAGTTGTAGCACATTAAGAAAACCCTATTTTTCGCATGGGCAACTATATGTAGCTTGTTTACGTATGTTCCTGTCCACAAAATCTCTACTCCTAGCAAAAGAAACAAAAAAACGTTGTATACAGAAGTGTGTTAGAACAGATAAACAAATTACCTAACTATTTCAGCAGACAAATACAATCCTGTAGCTAGTTCAATTATTATCATCTGTCAGAACTTTTAATTTCAACATACAACAAAACACTTAAATTCGTGAATAAAAAAATATAATAATTCAAATTACTCACGCACAAAGTCGAGGGGAACAGCTACTACATAAATACATGGAGTTATATATATATAATGTATACAATTAAATGCAGTTCGCATCACACTTTTGCTATGGGTATCGATTCGTAATAATACCAACGATAGCACACAAAAAATGCATTTCATATCTTCGTTACGCGCGCCTGTATGGACGAGTTTTCTGTTTGTTTATTTGGAGTAAGGTAAAATTTCCTCTACACCGACCTATTTCAAGTGTTATACTTCGTCTATCGGAATCTTCAAACTTTTAACACTCTATTTAAAAATGTCTTTAATATTTTAAGTAGGGTCTAAAATATTTTAATGTCTTTAATATTTTAATGTTATGACCTAAGAATACTTAGAAAATATTAAATTGGATGTTCCTATTGCTGTTTCTATAAATGCTAAAATATGAGCTGTCATCTTGTGGAATGGCTGCCATAATTGTTCTTTATCGCTATTTATAGCGACTTCAAAGGCTTGTTTGGCGGTTAAAGTTTTAGCCAAAAGATTTAAATAATCACTTGCTACTAAATTTTAATACAATATCCAAATGGATTTGCTGATTGATTAAATCGTGATTAACGGAAGTGGATCCTGGCTACGGAAGTTCGGTAACAGAAAAGTCTTCCAAAAACGCAGCAATAAAAGATTGCCAAATACAGCAAAAAATATGTTGAAAAATTTATTAAAATTAGGCAATAATATTGCATGGAAAAAAATGGTATCACATAATGATTAATTTCTTAAGTTTCAATTAGGTGTATAATTTGGGTTTTCTTTGCCATAATATGAATTATTGCAAAACTACCTTACGCCAAATTTATTGAGGAAAAAATAACTTAAAATTTCGATTAATTTTAAATTAATTAAAAATCTATTTAAAACTTCAAAAAACTCTTTATGAGAACCTAAAATCCGAGAAGTGACCACGAGCCAAACTTGGAAGCTCTAGGTTTAGCAGTCTGCCATGTAGAAATTTTTAAAGATTTTGCATCATGCATGTTGCATCAGGCAATTTAGTGACAACTTTTATCTGATAATATTTATGGACGAGTGTTCTCTTTTGCTTATTTTGGATTCACGCACCGTTTTCCGGTAACCCTCCGGTTTAAGCATCATCAAATCCCATCTTCCCTATATAAAGCGCCAAGTTCGAATCAGTTCTCCCATTTGTACACAAAGCTTTGAATTCTGTGTTCTTTAAGTTTGGGTAATCCTTTTATTTAAATCGGTAAAAAATAACTTCTTAAAACGGCTAAACTCAAAATGGAACGATGGTAATAAGCTAAATCGTTTGGTTAAAAATTTAACCACCAGTGATTATCTAAATCGTATGGTTAAACATTTAACCACCAAACAGATTTCAGAAGTTGCCAAAAAGAGCGATAATGAACAGTTATGGCAGCCTTTTCATACAATTAGGCTCTTATTTTAAGTAAACATTTAGAGCTACAGCAATAGGAACATGAAATTTAATCTCTTACATGTTACTACATATTATCTCAAACTCCTTGGCTCAAAAATAGAAGAGAGGTTATCAATATCGCACGAATTTTAACCCGAATGATTATTACTCCGGCTCTGTTGCATAGGTTTGGTCTGCACAATAACCCTCGTTGTCAAATTTGCAATCTTGAAAATAACATTGAACACATTATTTTGTTCTGTTCCAAATACTCAAATCATAGATCAAATCTCTGTTCAAAACTTAATTTTGACTTTCAATTGTGCCCTTCATTAAAAACCTTTTTTCAAAAAGCTGTTTCTAATCAGCGGCATCTTAGGATTCTTCTTCAATCTCTGAAGTCTTTGACATTTATTGAGTGCATCCTTTTGGCATTAGGGGATAACGGCCTTTGTTGCTAAAAATCCCATCTCATCATATTTCAATAAATCAATCAATCAATGAAATTTAATATTTTCAAAGTATCCTTAAACCATAAAATTTGAAAAATCTACTTTAAACCTAATTAGCATTTTTAAACAGAGTGTTGAAATTTTGAAGGTTCCCATTGACATAGCATTACCACAGGTAATCGGTAGTTATGACGGAAGTCCTACCCTAATACATATAAACAAGTCAGAAAACTCGTCCAGAGGTTGAATACTATGATTTACAAAACCATTGAATAAATAGTCAGATCTGATAATTGGAAATTAATCCAAGCATGAATAATAGCGCAAGGATACTCTCGCATGAATTTATATTAATAAAACAGTTCAATATAAAGTAATAGTATCATTATAACGCGCGCGTATTTAAATTATTTATTTATGACATAACATTCATACAAATCACAAAAATGCTAGATTTGAGCTCAGTGTTAAAACTGGTGATATACATTATACTCATGAATTTTATAACACCACGTGAGTTGGTTAAACATTAATTTAAATTCAGATCGGCAAAATATAACATTGTGCTCTTTCAAAGTAATCAATATTTTGTCCAAAAACGTTTTCCAAGTTTTTCAGAAGATGGGTTGTCTTCCGATTAAAATGGATCCTACTTTGAGGGCCCTACTTGATAAAAGACCGTTAAAGTCAAGACCATCACAAGATAGAGAAGAACACGATAAGGAAGGGCAATGGTGCTATTTACCGTTTCCTGCATTAGAAAAGATTTATGACTTTGTATAAGCCGTGACGATCAATTAAGTATGTCACTGGTCTGTCACAATTGGTCTGAAGGATTCTATTCACCATCTGTGTGCAAAGCATTCAGATTCGATTTGACGGACTCGCAATTATCGAAGGACACCTGCCCTGTGATGGAATTTGTGAGGAAATGCAGCAGCATGTTCCGCCACGTAGAAATCAACTGCAATTTCAGTATGAAGAAGCGTTTGCTTACAACTTGGTGCAGACATTTCATAGAATTCTTGCAGATCTTGACTAGCAACTCGCAACTTCTCTCAGTCAACTTCCAAAATCTGGTATTTTGCTTTGGGCCTTGCTTTTGGATTTGCGTAGACACTCCTACCTACAAAAACACATGTAGAGCGATTGCCGAATTTCTGGGATCGCAGCGTCATCTGAAACGAGCGGAGTTTCATTATTGTTCCTTTGGATTCAACGAGGGTGTCGAGGTTCTCAGAAAACTTACTGAACACAGCAGGGAGTCCCTCACGCATCTCGTGCTTGAAGATTTCGTTCGTTGGAAGTCGTTGGACCGGGAACAGGACTCAAATTGTTTGCGACACCTACCTAAGCTCGCAATCCTCTCAAGCTTGACAACTCTTGAAACGGATTATTCATTGATATTTGAGAACATGGTCGCAAGTCATTCTAATGACATCCAAGCAATAAAAAGTTGCCAAAAGCGAGTACTTTCGAAGATAATCTTGAAGTACTGTGATGATCCCATGGAAATAGAAGATTTTAGAGGCTTAAAGTCAACCGATTGGCGATTTCTGAAAATATTATGTCCGGATCTGCAAGTAGATCTGAGTATTATAACTGATTCAGCAACACGTCGAAAAGTGGAATTCTTCATTGTGCCAAACATGCCAATTACGCGGTTGTTTTACATAAATGATACTTTTGACGATGGAATAGAAATTGCTGTGTTATTTGACCATCTTCTTGCATGCAAGACCAACGTCCATCTGGTTACTTTACACTTAGTTTGGATGTTGCCTATCCAACATTTATCCTCCACTTTTATCCCATTTCTCCAGGCTTGCAAGAAACTCAAATGCTTGGAGCTATTCATAATTCCTCCCACCAATGGTATAGATCTCTTGATGAAATCTTGGCTGGAAAATCGACCTGAATCTCTAGAGAAAGTGATTATAGATATTTCGTGCATACGCGACGAGGAGGATTACCCAAGCTTGATGAACTTTACCGCCGAGTATGTGTCTCTTTTAAAATTGGCGGGATTAAATATAAGGGTAGATTTACATATTTAAAGTATCAGATACTGAAACAACAGTAAAGGTGAGAAGATATTAATCATACTTTCATTGATATGGTGCCAATAATATTTTCGGATCAAACAACGTTAAATTCTTACTCAATATTATATATAACGTTTTATCAGTGAATAAAATCTTCATTTCATCGTGTGCATTTTTAGTATAAAAATACAAATGTAACTTTAATATGGATAAAAATTTGTCCCATTTGTGTGTGTATTTTTAATTTTCATATAATAGTTTTTATTATACTGAGCATTTATTTAAGCGCATAACATTAATATAGCTTTATCTGCTTCCACATTTAGTTTTTATGCAAGAAAAAGTATTAAAATTATTTATATGCTTCCTTTGATTGTCATAGATTTAGCTGTTGTAAGCAATGTTTGAATTCTACGGCCAAATTTTCATAATAAGTCGTTCATCTGCTCATTTTAAACATATTTAGTTTCAGGAAGTTTAAACGGTTGAAATCTAGAAAATGATACACACATTTAAAATGGTGACAAGTCGCCAAAGATAATGTATGTATTACTTTTATTAGCTTTGTAGTTATTGCTTTGAAGATTTGGCGGCGTTTTAAGAGTGTGTACAAACTTCTAGATTTCAACAGTTTAAATATTATGGTAAGCATAATGATTTAGAGACGAAGCGAACGATAAATCATGGCGGTTTGGCAACGTTTTCCCTTGCTTCTTCATTCAGATTAGCTACATTTGAATAATATTTCTTTGTTGATTAAATAAAGAAACGTCAATTTCTCACATCCGTCCCGAAATGGATGCTTTTTAGAATTAGGAATTGCAAGGAATAAATGCACTTACTCATTCCAACTAGTCACTTTAAAATAATGTCGTAATATGTATACTATTATTCAAGATGACTTTAATTCTAAGAAATTACATCAACATTTCAATAAAATTCTTGTAATCTGAAAGATCGAGCAGACGATTTTAATTATAGCAACAAATTCCAAAAATCACTCATTAACGAATGGGAGAGAAAAACATTTTTCTTATCGAAGTTCATTTTGAAAAAACGCCTTAACGTTTTTTATCATGATTTAAAATAACGTTGATTAGAAGAAATTAAATCAAAATTTCAATGTAATTATTTTAATCGGTAATTTTTTTAATAATATTAAATTTTCATTTTTTTTACGATTCGTGAAGTAGGTATAGAGCTTCAACAGTAGAAAGAGTTAGTAAACAATCTAACCGAAGGGTTGTTAGCGTTACTAGTTGGCTAGATTGTTTGGGATACCACATTGGAGAAAAACTCAGTGTGTGGATTAATTTAAGGTTCAACCAAATTTGCTTAGTTCTAAATAATCTATTTGTTGATTTTTAAAGTATTTTGTTTCATGTGGTTTGAAACATATTGGTAATGATTTAAAGATGAGCTAAATGATGAATACTCACTATTTGGAATGCTTCTTAGTTTCGTTTGGTTATATTTAAAGTCATATTTCTCTGATTGTTTCTGCAAGAACTTTGGCTATATTTTACCGGCAGCCAAAAAAGGATTGTACGACCTCCGTTCATTAATGGAAAGAAATGATAAAACGCGAAAACTGTCTAAAGAATGAAGCGAGCCTTTGCTGTTGAAAGTGACTCAAATCCGCATTCCGACTTTTCTTAAGAAACTGAACTACCTTCTGCCTAGAGTCGTGATGGTCCGACTTACGCGGATCCGGTTCCCATGTTCAAGATTTAATTTTATCATCACGCATACACATAGCATTTATCGAAAGCAAAAAAAAGAAAAGAAAACACCTTAGAATTTGAAAAACTAATTTGGATAACAAATGATTGATTAGCAAATGATTGAAATGATTAACATTGCATGATTTGGAACATAGAAGTGCCTAAAATGATTAAATTGGAAGAGAATTATAAATGGAAACTAAAAGAAAAGGCTAAAAAAATTATATAAAAAGAAAAGTGATATGTTTTTCCACTTTTGAATCCAGCGTTTTTGAAAGTCACTGTGAAACGCCCTTAGTAAAAAGTCACATTCAGTTCACTAATATGATTTACAGGAAGATTATAATTAAATTTCAACTTTCAAAAAGGTGTAAGAAACGAACCACTGGTCCGAATTACCTGAAATTTAACATGAGTATACTCAAAGGGAGGGGGGAGTATGGTGGAAGAATAAAAACAGTTCAAAATTTTAGCAATAGATGGTGCTTTACACGTCAAAATATGCAAAATAAGAAACGACGGAACATTTTTTTGGACAGATGAGGCACCACTCAGAATTACAGAATATGGGCAACGAAAAGCCGTTCAGTCATCAACCAGTATCTCTTCATTCTAAAACAGTAACTGTATGGTGCGGGTTTACGGCATCGTTTATAGTGGGGCCATTCTTTTTCGAAGACATAGGTCCTGTTACCTGTACCGTCAATGGTATACTCAATGAAACTCTTATGCGCAACCATCTCATTCCAGCACTTCAACAGCGTGAATGTGTGGGTAGCACAGATTTCATGCAAGACGGTGCTCCTCCACACATTGCAAATCCTGCTAAGCGCCTTACTGAACAAGCATTTCGGATATGATGAATTATCAGCCGTCATTTACCAACAAACTGGCAGCCAAGATCACCTCATTTAAATCCTTGTGATTTCTGACAGTGGTGTGATCTGGAACATGTGTTCAGTGGTACTATTGCAATTTAGCTGAATTTAAGACACTCACTGCGCAACACATTCGCAACATCAGCACAGATACACTACGATCTGTTGTGGAACATGCTATTTCTCGGTTTCAATTTGTGGCAGAAAACGGTGGACATCATATTAAACATTTCTTTAGCCTGTCGTGGTGTAATGGCATTCATTTAACGTGCCACAACTGCCAAATGAGTTGGAAGTCATTGTTTTATTCATTGATTTTCTCACTAAAAACCCGTTACAGCCATGCACATTGAATAGAACAGTTGGTTTAAATCGCAAACCACGCAATAGACGTTGCATTGGGATGTCAATGTCACTGATACTCGCTCACTGGTTGCTCCTACTGTCATATCCTCCCTCCAACAATCCGTCTATGCGAAAAAGTTTTTATCAATAATGTTAAGGGCTTACGAAAGGTCAAGAGTCAAATGATACGAATTAATATCATTTGCTGGACCTATATTTGATTTTACATTTTATTATATTCTTACAATAATATTAGTTCAACGCCAAAACAAATGAAACCAGTACTGTGATAATTCCATGTTTCTTTTTGCTTTATTTTTCCTTATTTTGGGAATAGACTTTAGAACTTACACAACTTCCGCTTTTACATTCAGAAGGAACAATGGGAAATGAAATTCTGTGACTTTTTAAATCCCTTATGTTTTCTTGTGTCCGCCATTACCGACTTTGATTTCGCATACCCCCAGGGTTACGCGTACCACAGGTTGGGAAACTCTGAACTAGATCTCCGGCTGCTGCGTTACCGGGGCTGCCAATATGGTAATTAGATAGAAGATGATGTTAGCAGAATTTCTAGAATGTCCTGTGCTCTTGGATATTTAGTTTTAATGGAAGAAATAGAATGAAGGCTAGATTCGCTGTCCGTCCAAATTACGGCTGGAAAAGAATTGTTGTTTGATTCTTTGATAGTCAGTGGATACGGTTATTAGCTTGATATACGGACTTATGGGAATCCAAATTACCCATCCAATGATCTTTGATTGAATTATTGTGACATACACAAAATGCGCTTCCTGTTTTGTCGTCTATTTTGGATCCATCAGTGAAATTGTTGGTATTGATATCCTGTATTTACTGATTTGAAAAGAAATTTTATCCTCTATACTGAATATCGCTGGGTGAAATTTAGCTGACGTGATTTTACTTTCGTATTCTGATGGAGAAAATAGGTTGTTTGAGAGATTGTTCTATTTGTTGCGTCTGGAAATCTCCGCTTTAATTGGAAGTAGGAGAAGGCCTGTGATGATCAACGGTGCTACGATGGGAGTAGTGTATATGCACAGGTGATATTTAATAGGAATTTCTTTTGAATTGAAATAAGTATAAGTAAGGGGGGGGGGGCTGCCATCATTGCAACTGGATGCAATATCATCCTTTTAGGCACTGTTAAAAATGGCCTTCATCGTAAATTCTGATTCATACCCCAGTTGGCATATGCTGTCCTTTATATTCTTTCAACGAGTTTAGTATCTATGATTTTCTATTTATACATATAATTTGTCCAATTAATATAAAAAAAGCCAGAGATGGAAGTAACGCAGTCACGTGGTTTGGCTTGGCTACGTGCCAAAGAGAGGGAAATCTATACTTTCTGTATACGTCTACAAATTAGTATACACACGGATATACTGTTTGGATTCTTTTATTAAGGCTACACAGTAGCCTAAAAATGACAAAAATATCGAAATATTTTTTTCATTTTTCGATAGCCCATACGATTGGGAAACTTGACTCCAAATTTTGGATCTGATGTCCAAATAGTTTTAAAGATTTTGAAGTTTTCTGAGTGTTCTCAGTCTCAAAATTTGACAGAGTGGTTAGTTTCGTTTTCATTTTGAAGCATTTTCCCACTCTTAAAATAAATAAATTAAAAAATTTTGAGAATAAATCAGTTCCTTGGGTGAAATGGTTATCATAACTTCATTGTTCACTACACAAATCGTTTCTGTTTGTTTATATTTTTCGTTCTTATTGAGTTCTCATTACTACCTAACTGATATTCATAAAAACGACTCTTTCAAGACCAATATTAATTTATACACAAAGTTTATTCTATTTAGAAGCTTTGCAGTACAATATTATTGTTTTTATTCATTTTTCTGTTGAGAAAATGCCATTACCGAAAAAGCTATCGACTTGTTAAGAGACAAAATGTTTTGAAGACATTACATAATAATTACATAATATTTCAAATAAGAAAAAACATATTCAATCATATTGAGTTAAAATAGTGTTATAGTGCATTTTTTAAGTTGGGAAATAACATAATAAAAAATTAGAGCTCTACAAGTAAAAAATAACTATCAAAAATTAAAAAAGAGTCAGATCATCAATCCCATGCTAACTTTTGTTCCCAAGAATACAAGAGATATATTTCACTTGAAATAACTAAAAAATATTAAAAATTAAGAATTTTATAAGCGTTTAAATTTCAATTTCTTAATTTTAAAATAATAGCTCTTGCTAAAATGACGTTTTTAAATCGGAATCTATTTATTAATATAATCTAAAAATAAAGTCAATTGTTTATTTTATTATTACTGTCTCCAAAAAAAAAGTATACTGTGGGTACTCCGTGAAAAAGGGTACTGTGTAGCCTTAATATAATAATCTTACAGACTTTTTTGTTTGCTTTTTTCTCTGATGAAACACTATTCGCTTTTTTTATTTTATGTTGATTCATCGACAGACACGCAACTCCATTAATATTAATATTAAATAGAAATTATGTGGTTTACTTTTTTATATTTAATTCATGCTTTGTTTTTGTTAAAAAGGTTCTTTCTATATTTGTGGGTGTGATGGTTTGAAATAATACCAATCATCCCACTTGAATTAGCATATCTATTTATTAACACTATCTTGACAAAAGCTGATGATGGTGCAATATTTACAGGTGCTATGGTTACAGGTTTGGTTAGGAAATGGTTTCCAGTGTCGGAGAGTTACGCTATCATATCGTACAACTGTACTGAGACAATCTTCTCGCTTGTGACCACCTACGTGCGGTCAGTTGCTGGACATAATTGAGATCTGGAATCTCCCCTTCACTGGAGCTAAAGGCAGTTGAAGTCTCCTACTCGAGAGTTAGCCTTTCTTCGTCGGATCTTACTTCTCGTCTGGCCCCTGACTCTGAGTAACATAGAGCCGTTACAGTATGACAGTCGCTGAGCCATCTGGCGGTGACGGGCACAAATCCCACATATTTAATATGTTTTTCTTAACCATTCTTACACTGAAAGGCTTCTTTTACTTAAATATTTGCTTTCATCAATTCAGCATTTTTTAAATTTTATATTTGGTAATGCATTTTTTCTGTTAGTGGATTTATCATTATTTTACTCGGAAAAAACAAAAAAAGGAAAGTCAGTGTCAATTGATTCATCACTTCTCTTTTTCATACTGCTTTTATTTCTTAAGTTTTTATTTCTTCGTTTGTAAATTTGTGACAATCAGATCTGAGGTATTATTGGCAAGCTTAGACGGGCACAAAAAAAAGCCCGTCTTAGAAGGGCACAAATTTTATTTATTATCCATGCTGATTCTAGATACCTGATTAGACAACTTCGTTTGATGATCGGGTTGTTTTATTTTACTCAAGTGTCATAGAGCAATCGTCTCATTAATATATTGGTGGATTTCTGAATGGAGATATGAAGCTATCTTTAAACAGAGCTTGTTTTTTTTTATAAGAGCAGTTGCAGATTTCTCTTTTCGTCATTACATGATTTTTCCTTTCTTATACTTAATGCCTGAAGTTCTTGCTTGTTAATCTGAAGTTTAGTGTTCCACCAGGAATTTTTAATAGTTGTAGAACTTTTTTTGATTTCATAAAATGCATTGCAAGACTTGAATATTTCAAGTTATAATAGCTGAGTGGCTGAATTCAATTGATCATGATTATCGCTGTCTTGAATTGCTTGATATAGGAATGGTGATTTTTCTGAGAGAATTTTGATCACTTTATGGTGACCACTGTATGCAGTTTTGAATCTGAGATAGCTATGAATTGTTTGCTGATTTTTAAAATCCGTCTTGATGCATTTGTGGTCGCTGTGCGTGTAGTCAGTCATCTGGCACACCTAAGAATAAGAATTGTTTATTGGGTTTCCTTTAAACATTGTGAGATCGGGACAATGCACGGAGGTGCGAATGTTCACAGAAGATCCTCTGTGTATGTGGACCTCGGTAATATTAAATCTTTTAAGAGTTCAAACGATCTCTCGATGGTGTTATTTCAAGAGATGATTGCCGTCTTGGGTGTCATAATCGTCATCCGACATTGGTTTAACTCTTTCTATGAAGCGTCGAAAACGCCCGTTCGAGCAAAGTACGACAATCACCCGAATTTCCCAAGATACCCCCCTTCGTTATGTGCGATGGATGGAGTAACCGAGGTCTGTCCTGTGTTCCTTAACCCTCTCACACCGAGCAAGACAGTCCCGTGCGGTCTAAAACAATTCCATTAACAGCGACGAAGGCCGGTCTGAGGCGGTTGACTTCTTTTGAGGGGAGGTGAGGTTCTGAGATCGTTTAGGGGATAAGCGCGGTAGGGGATTCAATTATACTTGCCAACTCGTGACACTCAGTAATCACAACCCACGGGCTACGGCCAATCACAGCCCATTTCCGTGTGCCTTGCCGGAAAGTTATAGCAGAGGGTGGGGTAAATGACCACCCAGGCTGAGCAAGTCCAATTTATGTCGCTTCCTGTCAGGAACTTCGGTTTTTAAAGGGGCTAGAAGAAAAAAAGTCGCCTCGGGATTAAAGAGTTAAAAGTGGAACAAAGCCTTGAATGAAAGAAGAACTTAACCACTATCCTTGTACAAATTCTCTTACTAAAAAAATCCATATATATAAAAGAGAAAGTCACTCACTGACTCATCACCAAATCTTTCAAACCACTGCGACTAGAAACTTGAAATTTGGCAGGTGGTTGCTTCTTGGGTAGCAGATGCTCACTAAGAATTTTTTTTGTAAAGGAAGATTTTGATTAGAATTTGTATTAATTAAAACTTATCCTAAATTTTAAATTTTACCCCAATAAGTTCGGATAATATTATCGTTTAAAAATCATTTTAACCCTTTATATCCCGACGGTACTACTTAAATCACGCTTATATCTTCGTAATATTACCATTTTTCGTGATGTTATTCACAAAGACACGTAGCATGTAGTTCCAACAACTAGCAGTTGATGGTAGCTGAAGGCAGAAATTAAAATATTTTATTATTAATTTAATAAATTAAATTATTCCATTTAATTAAAAAGTTTTCACTCTTTCCTGTAGCTATTCTGCTTCAAAACGCATCGCATGATGCAAAACCAAAATTCATAAGTTTCTGGCAAATTAATTTGGTATATAAAGGGTTAATATTAACATCACATTAAAGTTCAACAAATTTGTTTTTTTAATGATACCAATTTCATTTCCATACAACATTCTGTTTAATTTTAATTAATTGCTGAAAGAGTTTTCAAACACAATTTCTAACAATGTTATTATTATTATCGTCTCCATCTATTTTTGGAGCATGTGCGCAGAGTCCTTCCCCGATCTTTAAAAAATTAATTAAATTTATGTCATCATTTAAAAAGTATAATTAACTCATGGAGAAAATTAAAAATTTTCTTGTTTCACCTGATATTTTCATTTTAATAATGATGACAAAAGGATTTCTTTTATTATAATCATTTCATATAAAAATATTATTAAAACTATAAACAAAGGAAGATATTTTATCCCGAGCAAAAAAGGTACCAATAAAGTGCTACTATGTAGACGAAGTCGTGGGCATCAGCTAGTGTATATATATGAGGGGTGATTCTACTGTCGTGAGACAAACTTCGAGGGGTGATCAGGCATACGATAAGCATCCAAAATCACATAGGAACATATGTGTGCAAGCGCCATCTGGTGGCAGCATATAGCATTTAAAATAAAACAGCGCTGGCCAAAATGCCGATATCTTTCTGAATCTAAACAGAATTGAACTGAAATTTTTATATAAGTTGCGCTATATATCTATGTTAATGCTACTATATGTGCTAAGAAGTTTAGAAAGAAAAATAACGCCACCTTTCGCGCATGCGCAGTAAAAAATTATTTACTACAAATGCTTATATATTCTCTAATATTCAAAGTATTTAGATCATATTTCACTACAATGCTTCTCTGACGTATTATCACATAGAATTTGGTTGACAACTCTGCAAGTCATAAACAAAGAACATTCGGAAAAATTTGGGACTTTTTAAAGAAACATTTATATCTTTCCAAATCTTCATGCTATTTTTACGAAATTGCACGTAAATATTACGCACATTACACAAAATAATTCATGAAAGTTGCAAACCATTATCACTTTTCTGTGAAGCGGGGTGAGCCGAAATCTCTTTTCTAACCTCCTCAATTTCTGATCGGTCCCTAAATGCACCCGTAACAGAATCTTCAATGCAAATTGCGAGTTAAAACCTATTCTTTATATGGTCGAAGTTCGTGGAGGTATTAAAAAATATGCATATTTCAAAAAGCGTCTGCAATTGTAGACAGCTTTGTATTATTTTAAACGCCATCCGCTGCCTTCAGATGGTGTTTTGCGCACCCATGTTCCTATGTGATTTTGAATGCTTATCGTATGCCTGACCACCCCTCGAAGCTTATCCCATGACCGTAGAATCACCCTGTATATATATATATATAAGAAATGTATGTGAAATGACAGAACATTATGTACAAAAGGAAAATAACGATCAGTTTAGTAATTTTTTTACAAAAACTTCCAATTATAAATATACTATAACTATTTAAAACCGATAATAATAATACCAATATGCACAGGATATAGGAATAATGAACATAGTATATTAACAGTCGCATTCAGGACTATAAATAGAGAGAAGTATATGAATTGAAACTAACAGTACTTGATAATGGTATATATATATATATATATATATATATATATATATATATATATACAATAATAAACAAACACAGAAACCAATATAAGACATTTATATACAAAAAGAGCAATAATCAATCAAGAAATTAATACTTTAATCGAAGAAATACTATTTCAAAAAGAAAGCACCAATAATAAATATATGCTCGTTCGAGATTTCCTTGCTGATGACGCATCCCGAACGTTAGCGTTATGTTCTGTTTTTTTATTTTGGTTTTTTCTTTTCTGAAATGGTTTTGAAATGATTTTAATGTTTTCTTTTGTTTATATATATATATATATATATATATATATATAAACAGGGGGTCCTTAGAATTGTTGGAGACATTTAAAAAATTAATAAAAAAAACTAATAATGTTACAGCTATGGGGTTTTCTTTAATGAGAGGGCATTTTAAATTTTTTTTTTCAGATAGGTAACACGCCGTTTCAGTGATCTAAGGAGTCGTAAATTATTGGAAATTTTCAATTTTTTTAGAACCAATATCTGCGAAAATATTTAAATTAGAAAAATATATATGCATCTATTTGTAGGGAATTTTACGCTCCTCAATTTCTTAGTTCATATGTAGTTTGAAAACTGAAGAGTTTTTGAGATATTACCGAGAAAACTAAAAAAGAAAACAGAAAAAGCGCATCGGCTTCTGCTGATCAGTAGCCATTGCGAATGGAAATCTGTCACCGAGGAATGACACTGAACATTAATTAGATGACCCCTTCTCTAATATAGTCAAGAGATATATTTCAGTTGAGGCAACATGAAAGTGAATGAAAACCTAGAAGCAGACAATGAAAAAGAAATCGAAGAAAAACATATCAAGATTCCGAAAACGAACGATGGATGAGATTGAAGGAGAAAGCAAGAACATTAGTTGGCTTAGAGCAAAACAAGAGCATCAGAAAATACAAGTTTAAAGACAGAAAGGATAGCTACTCGCTTTCGCCCTTTCTTTATATTTTTTTTGGTACTTTCTAAAACAATTTGGTGTGCAGCCCCATCCTGTGTCTGTATAACTTTTTCATTTATTTTCAGTCTTCTTTTTCTCGTTTTCATATTTTTTTCGTTGATAATTGAACTCTCAGAGTGCAGAAAAAGGGAAATAAAAAAAATACGAATTTTTAAAATCATTTTATTGAGTTCTGAAACCCTAGAGGACAGGTCGCCACTGCCTTTAAGTAAAATTTAATAATTCGCAAAACACTTGGAGCAAAAAATTTAATAGTCTGGTCCGATATTAGGCTGTTTTCCTGTTTTATGTTAAATTTTATTTGTTCAATTTGTCCTTCCATTCTTTAGCAAGTCGATAGTTGCATCTATCTACCAATGAAACTGAGCGACAATGCGCGTCATTGGCAATTTTTTCATTCTACGATGTTTGGATAATAAACTACTGGACAAATGTTTGCAGTTCGCAGTTTTTCTCTGTTGAATAAAGTTTTATTTGTGCAAAAAACATCGTCATATAAATATGTGAGCAGTCCCTTTAAATTTTTAAATTAATATATATCTGCAAATTTTGTAGATAGAATCGTGAAACTTCGTTTATACATAGATGAGTGTAAGAAGGACACTTTACTCATTGACCTTTTTGCTCTATGGGGAAAGTATAAAAATTTCATTTCCTTGACTTTTGTTTTTAACTTTCACAGAATCCAAAGTGTTTAGTTGATGAAACTTTGTAATAGGAAGTTTATGTCTAATTCCGATATTTAAAGAAATAAATGCTTGCTCCACTTTTTTGGGACACTCTGTATATATATATATATATATATATATATATACAAACATATACAAAAATACACAAAACCAGAAACAAATGCAATTCAAAAGAAGGTTATTTTGGTTTTTCTTTTACAACGTCTTTTTAATGTTTTCTTTCTATGTTTTCTTTTATAAATATATATATATATATAAAATACCCTATATAAAATAAAAATAAAAGTTTTTAGAAAACATAAGATTATAAAAACAAAATTACATATAAATACATGAAAAATTGTACAAAATGGAGAAAGCTATTTCTACGTTCCTGTAAAAGCTGCGACAGCAAGAAAAGCAATACAACAATACATACAAAAAACAAAAAGACATATAAAGGAAGACAAAAAATTTGCTAAATTGATTAAATATCATGGGAAGCCACTTATCAGGAGAGGCCCACCACTGTTATTAATTAATGTTTTTTTCTGCTAAACGGCAAACGAAAAATCCGAAGTCATTATCCCCTCAAAAAGCGACAGATGGGGGATGGGATAATGACTATTCAGATTTTCGTATGTCGTTTCGCACAAAAAAGCACTAATTAATATCATTGGTGGGCCACCCCTCCTGAAAAGCAGCTTACCATCATATTTATTCAATTTGTCAAATTTTTTTTGTCTTCCTTTTTGTTTCTCTTTTGTATTGTTATTTATATATAATTATATGTGTTTGCATTTTTCTACGTGTATATTTCATTAGTGGGCCACAAAATATTTTTTACACAACAGGTGATCTGCACAACCAAAAAGGTTCAGAAACGCTGCCATAAAACATTCCGTATGAAAGAACGCGAGTTTCTACTTCAGTTACCTGTTTATATAGCTTATCTTTATGAAAAATTCTTATTACTAGTATTTAATACCACACATACAACTGACTTTGATATATTTTCAAGTAAATATTCAGATCATAAATACATTTCTTTATCAGTTTTTGCTGGTATTAATTAAATGAGATTAAAAATAAACATTTCACCACTCTAAACTACGGCAAGATCAAATGTACTTGGAGAAATGTATTAATAAAAAGGAAGCGGTAAAAAATTATTAAGTTTCTGAGGGTAATATTGAAAGAGCAAAATCTGGTCTTGACGTTTTCAGGCATATCTAATAATCTTTAATGCGGAAAGCCCTCTTTTTCGCCTGTAGGTGAGATGAAAAACCTGTCGTTAAGCAGCTTAAGTTTTAAAAAGTGTTATAGAATTTTTTCAAAGCGTTATGGAGCTTTAAAAAGTAATAGGTATTAGATACTAATAATGATATTTTTTCGAAAAGATGAGCTACTGAAACAGATAACTGAAATAGAAATTCGCATTCTTTGATAAGGATGTTTTGAGGTATTTCGAAAATAACAGAACGTTTTAAGATATTTCTTTTCAACTTATAGCTTTCTGCTGACAGGTGGTTCCACTGGATAGTTACAAAAAATTAATTGACGTTATTGAAAGAGGAGAAAATAATATTTTAGAAATAAACGGAATCCATAGATAATAATTGCATATTATTCTGAACGTTGCATTAAAGGCATAATATTTTTATTATTTTTATTACACCTTAAGTTATTGAATTATAGTTGTCCTAAAATTACTGATAGACATTGAGAGAAACAACCTTTCCTTTGATGGATTTGATCTAGTTTTTGATAAATATCTGCAATTCTGATGTAAAGCTTACATGCCAAATGTCACCCAACTTTTTATTATGTTTTTATGTTATTCTTTTGATATAAACTATGTAAACAAAAGTATCGGAACACTTTCAGATTTACACATTTTTTCGAACTTTCCCAGAAAGGCTGAAAGAACTGCTCTGAAACTTCGACCATGTAAATAATAGGCTTAAACTCGCATTTTACTAGAAGATTCGCTCACGAGGGCGTTTAGGGGACAGGCCAGAAATTGATGAAGAAGAAAAGTATTTGGAACCTCTCCGATTCACAGAAAGCTGATAATGATTTGTAACTTCCATAAATGAATTTTTTTTATGTGAGCAATACTTATATGCATTTTATCAAAAATATCAGGTATATTTGGAGAGATACAAAGATTTTTTTTAAATAACCCAAATTTCCCCGCATGTTTTCTGCTTATAACATTCAGAGTTTTCAGCCAAATTATACATAGCCTATATATACATATATATATATATATAAAACAACATATTTTTTTGAAAATATAAAATTTTAAATATTACACAAACGCAAGAAACTTCATCAACACAAGAAACTGCGTCAACAAAAAGTAATATATCAAAATATACAAGAAACAAAAGACAAAAAATCAAAAAAACAAGAAAATAAAGGACAAAAACAGGAAGACAAAAATTTAATAATTTGAAAAATATCAAGGCAAGCCGCTCGTCAGGAAGAGAAGCCCGCTTATGATATTAATAAGTACTTTTTTCTGCTAACGACATACGAAAAAACGTAAAAGTTTTGTCGTTATCCCCTCAAAAAGCACAAACAATTAAAAATGGGAAATTCTGGAATAAAAGACAAATACCATGAAAGGGATTTAAAAAATCAAAAGCTAAAATTCAGAATATATAACACCTAGATTAATAATAAAAATACATAATACATAATTACCACCGCCGGGAATAAGCACAAGAGTTACTGTGAGTCGTAAGAGGAACATTTAACAGAAAGTTGAAAAATGTCATCAAACCAGTTATTGTCGTTGCCGAACAGAAGAAGAAAAAGAGATAAAAGTCCTTGCCGATAGCACCAAATTCATTGCTTACGATATCGTCGCACAAATTTTTCAGGAATACCATTTTTTAAAAGATGATGAAACAAAAGCTTTGATTGCCTCAATTTTCAATTTTCATTTGAACAAATAGATTTAATACGAGAAAATTGAGTGAGAATTGTGTTTCTCTAAATCTTCATAGATATATTAGAAGATCATTTTAGTGTCAATCGACTTTCTTATTGGTCTTCTAATACTTCTATTAAGATTTATACAAAACAACACATATTTATTCGAATATTTATGGTTTTCCAAAACAAATTATTTTACAATGAACACTTTTATAGGAAAAAGACATGAGATGTTTAATTTTTTGTTGGAATTTTAATTATTCCAGGTACGCTTAGGTTTGACTTGCTTTGCTTGCTTGATTACAAACTATTGTAGAAAAAATTCGCAGATAGTTTCGCTTTCTTGAATAAATCCAAACAATTGTTTAGTATTTCTCAATTTATTTTTGGCTATTGCTTTTAGTATTTCTGCTCCGTTACTATGAAAACTACGTTCATAGAAGTAAGCTTAGTGGTCGTATCCGATTCCGATTATTCCTATATATGCAACGTTTTCAATCAGTTGATTTATATTCTAAGCATGTGGTACTAAGCTTTTTTTCATCTCTTGCGGCGTTTGACAATTGCAACTTTTTCTCAGAAAGTGTCATTTCTATAATAATGTGTATTTGATGCGGCTGCTTTAATTTTTTATATACATATAGTTAATTTTTTCATAAAAACCTGAATGAAAATATTATTGCTTGCAAAGTCTTTCGCTTAGTATCGAAAAAATAAAGGACGGCTTCTCCTGTTTTTAAATATCCTCTCTCCTATTAGAATGCAAATGCAGCTCTCCTGTATTTCTATAGAAAACTATGATAGTATAATAAGCCATGCGGAAACTCTATGCCTCAGGTCATATACATTATTTTCAGATACATAGATGATAGTATGCCGATTTTAGATTCAAAAGAATGAATAGTGCCCCATTTCTTCTGGAATCTATTATCTCCATTCAAATTTTCAAAAGTACCCTATATTATTTCGACTCATTGAAACTTAAGCAACGAAAGCACGCTGATTTGAAATTGAATGGAATTATTAGTACCTAGTTTTTCAAAAAGTTATTATTTTTATTTTATTATATATTTCCAAGTTTTCAGAAGTAATCTATTTTATTCATGGTTTTTGAATTTCAATCAAGTAAATTTTTTAAAGAATTCTTTGCGTTAGAATGTTGGAATCAAAAGGAACTTACTTTTTTATTAGTAAACCTAGATAAAATTTTGGATATTGGTAAGAGAATACTTACTTAAGAAACCTGAAGATCTCAGTCCCAGAACAGCTTTCAAAACTTCCGATTAATTTTTATTTTTGAAAATAGACTTTCAATTATCACTTCCTCTTAGATTAGCATTTTTTTATAATTTGGCATTAAAAAATCAGGCTTTTTTGTTTATAATATGAACACTAAATTTCTCGCAGCCACCTAAATTATTAATTTTTTCAAAAATTATATTTTCCGAAGATCATTGTTATTTTTAGTAGCAGGATAGCTTCTTACATTTGCTCATTTCATATGAAATTTGAATGTTTGAAAATTATATTTCTACAATGCATTTCTAAAGAAAACTTTTAGCAGAGTAATGGAGAGGAAGATTTTCAATGCTACCAATTTTGTTTTCGTATAATGTTCTCTATAATTTCATTACGTTTTTCGAAATTAATCTTAAACGCAAATTTGTAACTATGCTTCCTATTGTTGTAGTGAAATTCAAACATATTTTATTGTTTCCTCGAATCTTTCACTCTCGTGCTTTTACGAATATTACAGTTACGATAAAAAAATTCCTTTCTTTGTACACTAACTTCAAAGTAGAATTTTCGCTTTTGCTTTTATTGACATAATAATATTTTTAACTTTCATAATTTCTGTGCACTAGAACCTTGGGAATACGAACATCTTTTTCTAATTTTCAGAAACATTTTATTAAAAAATTAAGGAAAACAACAATTTCAAATCAGAAACAAAGCTAGTGCTTATCCCTAACATAAAAGAATAATTTGAAGGGTATTTAAGAATGAATACAGGAATTTAATTAGTAGAAAGGAAATCGATTATCTTCTTTTGACATAAGGAACTAAACCTTCTTGACTATGCGAACCTCCACTAGCTCTTTTCGAACTCTTTCACAGATCACCTAAAGTCAATACCAGCGGTGGGGTACCTTTTTGCACTGAAAGGCCTCAATAATTGGGCACATTGGGCCCGCACGAGAAGAATCTTAAGGGTTATTGTTGTGTAATTATTATTATATTACAGACAAGTATATTATTTCAACGCAAATTGCAAATAACTGGTAAGGCCGCATAAGAAATTCAAAAAGGCCACATGTGGCCTTAACCCTTTATATCCCGACGGCACTTAAAACTTAAATCACATTTACCTCTTCGCAATATGACCGTTTTTCCTGATGGTATTCACAAAAACACGGAGGATGTAGTCCCAACAGCTAGCAGTTGATGGCAGCTGAAGGCTGAAATTAATTCTTATAAATTATCAATTCAATTAATTAAGTTATTTTAATTAATTAAAAAGTATTTTTTATCTTTTCTTGAGCTATTCTGCTGCAAAATTAATCTAATGATGCGAAATTAAAATTCAAAAGTTGGTGATAAATTAATTCGGTAAATAAAGGGTTAAGGCCGCAGGTTTCCCTCCCCTGGTCAATACTCTACTGCATTTGGTATTCCAAGAGTATTTTATTCAATTATCAGAATTCATTATTCATAATCCGAATTTCTCGGAATCCGAACAGAGGTCAGCCCCAGTTAGTAAAGGCCATCACAAAAGGCGTTGTAGTGAAAGCTCTAAAGCCTTGATGCGAACTTAAACAACAAGAATTGTTTACAAGAACTGTTTTTAAAAAATGGCAAAATCTTTGGGATAATAGAAGCACTGGACGTTCTGTTCTTTAAGTGCTCAAAATAGTTAACCTAAAACCAGTCTTTTGGACACGTGAAGAAATTCTGTGTGTCACAGGACACTGTTCATTCCCTTCGTTCCTTCATTGCTTCCATTTATCGGAGAGTGACTCTTGGGCCTGCGGAGAAGTCTGCGATGACATCCACTATGCGACATCTTGCCCGTTGACTCTCTCTTGGCGTATTAAAAAACCTTCTACTTCACTGGAAAGTCTGTGGTACCAAAGAGTTCTTAAGACTCCTAATTTAAGGAAAAGAGTAATAAACATGATTAAATTCATAATAGACAATGAAAACATAATCCGACTGGAATAATTACTAAACTGCCTTTGGACAATAATTCTAAATTATCTTGCAATTCATACACTGAACATACCAAATCCTTCCTTTCCCATAATTCTTTAATAGTAATCTCCCTAATCCTCGCATTCGACACTTAACACGCAATGATTTCACATCTTTAGTATGTTACTCAACAAGCTGTGTATTGATGTAAGCTTTTTCATGTTGTTCGTCATCATTTTTATTCATCATTATTCTTTCATTCACACCGTGACAATCAAGACATTGTGCATATTCCTTTATTCTGTTGTCAATTCTATATGTAAACATCAGCTTTGTAATTTTTTTCGTTTTCAATTCTTCTGTACGCTGCAATTTTTTTCTGCAACTTAATAAAGTGCACCTACATCAATACCAAACCGGATAGGAATCGCATGAGCTCTAGAGACAGCGGTGTGGTGTGGTGTTAAAGTGCTTAAGCCCCAGTTAATTCGGATTCTCGAGGTTCCACTGTAATTTATGCGATGCAAAAATCGTTACACACAGAATGCAAGAACTGATGCAATGAAACCAGGCGAAGACAAGTCACACGAATCGAGACTAAAATTTTATCAAGCTGTGATAATAAGGGTTATTTTAATAAGGTAAAATTCCCAGAAAGATTTATGAAAAAATGGACATGAAAAAACTTAAAAAGTGAATAATTCATATTCTAACAACAATGTTATAATTTTCACTTATTTATTTATATATTAAACGTTTAAGTATATTCGACAGCATGCAATGTATGAAATGTAATGGAAAACACCAGTTCTCAGAAAGAAATAACCTCATATCCTTTATGTTAGAAAATATTTCTATCATAAATGAATAAAAATGTTGATGGAAATCTTTCAGAAATAGGGACACTAAATCTCTCTCTGTACGTATAGAAGACGAAATACAAACGTTTGAGGTTTGTTCAACGCATATATGATCATAACAGTTGAAAGGGAACGGAATAGAAAAAGATAGAATAAACATAGTAATACCTTCATATATTCAACTCCTCCGCAAAGAAGATGAAAAAAAGATTAAATTCTACTGGAGAAACGAATGACAAGAATTCAAGAGAACGAAAACAGCCCATAAAAATATGGGAAAATAAACAATAAATTCGGATTTCACTTTTGTATAATACTTTCATTTTAAACTAAGAACGTCCTAAAATTTAGCATATTTTTCCAATCATCTTAGCTTAGAAATAAGGATAAAAGAATATTTATATTTTCTTCTGTTTTTTAAACTTCTTTTCTCATTGAAATCGGTTTCCAGCGGATTATTATATCATAGTTGAGGAAATACAGCTTTCATGCAAAGGGCTTTGAGTTATTGTAAAAAAGAAGCAGAGAAACTTGAAAACCATATTTTTGGTAACATACATAGATAACATACATTGTGATCCGAATTTATCTACAGTATTAAGGTTCTTTCATCTTTTGGAATATTAAATGAAGCGGATAATTTTTGTACATGTTAAAACAGATTTTATACGCATACAGGACAATATGCGTCAACACATAAAATATATTTTAAATGGAAAAATTGTCTGCTAAAAATAGAATCATTCTACGCTGCGAAATTGAGCACAAGATAATATTTGGCAATATTCTCATTTAATTACTGTTAGCAGAAAATAATTACTTTCAAAAAATATAGAACGTTGAGAACATTTGCTTCAAAATTCCTGGGATTAAAATAGATAATATTTTTAATCTAGATGAAAAGTTATTGCACCATGCTTAAATGCAGTTGAGAAAACATATGAAATTGAATACCCGAGAGAGGTATGTACATTTCCTAATCTTTCATAAGTTCAATCGATTGTCTGGAAAGAAGATTACAAACCAGATAAGGAAATTACGAAAGTTTTGAACAAATCTCCACAAATATAAATGAGATATACTTGATCCTTGATTTACAAGGTGGATTCTTTCAATGAAGATATTGAGTAAATTGAAATCATACTATTTGAATCTCCACATTTTAGAAAAATGTATAGCTAATGAATTTCGTGAATAACAGTGGCAAAAAATGTATTACAGACATATTTGAAAATCATTCTTAAAGTATCTTGCAACAGACTGAAATAAAAATTAGTTTCGATAAATGAAAAATTTTTGGTTGTTAAGAGGAAGATTTTTTAAAAGTTGAAATCATTTCTATTCATAAATATTTAACTGACACTTAAAAGTTTTGTGGACAGTTTTTTTACAATCATTAGTCTTTGCAAAAAAATATCATTTCTGAAACTTGGTAATTTAATAATGATGTCAAGGCATTCATACATTTTTTTACCTGCCTGTTTATTATACAAAGTCTCAGGTACTAGTTAACTCTCGAGTAGAAGCAACTTTACACCATTCTAGGAAGGAAAACAGTTATAATACACTCCGACGTCATTTGTTACTGTGGCATCAACTTTACTAGAGCTTGTATTATTGGTTGACTGTGTTTCGCTTTTTGAGTATAATTTTATACGCAACATTTTCAGTCACTTTCCACGTCAGGTGTCCATTGTGGTGGTAAAGGTCCAATATCTAGTTGATTTCGTGTGTCCTTTAATTTTCTTCAAATAAATAGCCCCTTTCCCTTTTAATTATTTATTTGATGATCACGAATACCACACAAACACATTTGAAGACACGGCGTTTAGAAAAGACCTTTTAAATCAGCCAATTCACCGATTCCATGCTTCGAACCCCACTCGTCCATATTTTTATCCAGATTGATTGAATTCTCCATCGGACAGGAAAGATGGGCACTAAAAAAAAATCCCTTTTTTTAGGGGTTACTGTGGCCCAAGTTGCCAATCCATAATTAAAGTTCCTTTATTCGGGCTACGGGGCTCCGCTGATTTAATGAGAGCCTTGCACCATTAAATCAGAGTTATTGAATGTAAATATAGCTTTCATGTTTAAATAAGAAAGAGAGATAAAAGTAAGTTAATTTTTACTATGAGGGACAATTCCTCGTAAGGATAGTTTTGGTCAAATGAAATCAAAATTGCTTCCGAAATACAAAAGAAAAGGTTTTTCATTAGTGAAAGAGGAGCATCCTCGCCACAATGCCATACATTTCTCTATTCAGACCTGCCTACAACTGCAAACATTCATCAGAAAACGTGCTAAACTGTGCTGATGATTTAATAAAGGGATGGGATAGAACATTCAAACGAATAAAAAAATAGTTCTAAGTATGGCCACCAGGAAGCGTATGTCCTTGAAAGCCTGTAACCCGAGGCAAACTGGAGAAACTTACAGACGCGAAGACCTTGTTGCGGACAAAAGTGTTGTCCTGAAAATGTGAAGCTCTGTCATTTTCTTCTGGAAAAGCGACCCCCTCTACCACCTCTGCGTGTACGGATTTTCTTCCACTTCCAGATTGAACAAAAAATGACCCCGTTTCATTGAATTTTATTACCATTTTTAGGAATCATTTAGCAGTGATTGAACGTATTCGAAGCCCCTTCAGAGACCGAAGATTCTATTGAACAGTTGCTGCGGAATCAGAGTTTTGATAAAAATATAATTTCAGTAAGGAAGTGCGATCTCATAACATCAAGACCATTTTGAGTGGTGAGTACATTGAAAACAAGCTTTGTAGGTTTTATGCTGTTTATTAAATCACTTCGATAAACGTTAGTATGTGCACTATGGATTTCCATGGTTCAGAAAAATTGGTACTTTTTTATTTGTTGAGCATCTTTCCTATATAACCATCCATAAAGTTTCGCACTATTCTTATGAATAGTTACGGCTGTAGGCAGCTCTGAATAGAGGAACTTAATTATGGACACTGGTGTGTCAAGTGACTGAAAACATTGTGTATAAAATTATACTCAAAAGTCAAAAATCAAAAGCATTAAGACTCGAAATCGTATTCAACCACCAAATATAGTCTCTAGTAAAGTTGTTGCCATAGTAAAGGAGAACAAACACTCTGATCAGAGAAACGGAGCAGAAGATTTTCAGTGGCACTAATTTCACTTCCGTATAATGTCTTCCCTAATTTTAATAAAATTTTAAAAATTAATTTTTAACACAATTTATAACAATACTTTCTATTTTATAATGATTGATGATCACTGTTCACTCACATTTTTCGCATAGGAAAATAAGGAATTTTTTATAAATATTTATAAAAAATTATGGATACACTGCACATCCAAAATTATTGTATTGGTTAGTGACGTTGTGATCTTCTTCGTAGAAATGAATGCGATCTTCTCTGTAGAAAATATGCTTTTTAAATTTCGGAGCATTTGAGGCGATTATTTTAATTTAGCCTAAATAAATAGGAAATCTTCTGACAGAAACCTAAATGAAAATCTTGATCGCTTATTCTTCTCCTTTTTTAATTTTTTTTAATATTCTTCTGCTTAAAATACGTAAAGCTAAGCACAGAATCTCATGTTTATAAATGTCCTCTCCCCTATTAGAATGCAAATGCGGTGCTGTTGTGTTTCTATAGGAAACTGTGATGGTTGGTATAATAGGCACGTGAAAAATATGTGCCACAGGTTTCATACATTACTTTGAGGCACTTAGGTGGTAGCATTAAATTCAATGGAATGAATAGTGTCTCTCTTTTTCAGAAGGCTATTATCTTCACCTAAGTTTTCAGAAGTACGCAATATTTTTCTTTGTCATTGAATCTTGAGCCCTGATATTGTTTTAAAGATTCCTTGTCAGAGAGTATTAAGGCTTTCAGAATAATCTTAATATTTTATGCTATGAAACTTCAATATAAAATCATGAAATTTGTTGTTAAGGGAATATCTTTTAAAGCAGTTCAACAATCTCACTTCAAAAATAATCATCAAAGATTGTAATTGATTTTTTTTAATTTTCCATTGTCTCTTACTTCTTAGGTTTATAAATTTTTATACTTGCCACTAGAACACGAGCTTTTTAATTTGTAATTTGAAATTAAATTTCTTATTACATATTTTTTTTCAAAATCCTTATAAGAATTATACTTCTATGAGAGTAATTGTTATTTTTTAAGGAGGGAGAACAATTTTTCTTTTCGTCCTTACACACTGAGTTTCAGCATCTAAAATATATCGTTGTACATTAATTATATTTATTAAGAAATAAATCATACCGTTACAATGAATTAAATATTTTTTTATATTCTAGACAGCTATTTCATCTTTCCGCTCACTGATTATATGAGATTTTGCATAATAAAGCATTAAGCTGCAAGACAGGGATAGCAGACAAAATGCCACATTTTCTTTTCAGAAGCAAATAGATGCAAATAAATCGCCCGCATAAGTTACGTAAAAGGCGCCTTTTTTTAAACAATTTATGTTTGGATGTGCACGGCAGATTTGCCTATTTTTCAGAGGACATTTTATTTTAAAGAAGATAAATGACGGGAATCCAAAGAACAATAAAAATAAGTTAAATTTTTTTAAAAAGTGAATATGAAACATTAAATAAAATGTATTATCCAAAGCGGTAAATGAACGCGCCGCACAAAAACCGCCACTGAAACGTCTCCCTCTGACCACCCCACCAAAAGTAACTCTCTCATTTGTCTGACACTTTCTCTATTAACGAAGGAATTTTTTTCAACCTCTAACGGACCAAGATAAAAAGATGAGAGTAGAGAACAAAATGAATTTATTACCAAAAGCGATGTATGTTCAAACACGGTTACTTTTCGACGTAATCGCCGTGAAGATTCAGGCATTTATCATATATGTGGACCAGATATCCGATCCCCCCCCTTTGAAGAAAGTTGCTGCCAGTGATGTGAGATGAGCCTTAACGTTTCTTTGAATCTCCTCATTTCTCTGGAAGCTTTGGATTCCTAGCCAGTTCTTCAATTCAGGGAAGAGATGAAAATCACTCGTCGCTAAGTCGGGACTATACGCCGAGTGAACAGACACGTCCCATTTAATCTGCTCCAGAAGCTGTTGGGTTACAACAGCACTGTGAGGGCGGGCGTTGTCATGAAGAAAGACAACTACAAAAGTCAGAATGACTCTTTGCAGTCATCGTAAAGTCTGACAAGAAACACCTGCATTGATCGTTTTCCACAAATTAAAATTCTGCTTGACAGAAAGAGAATAACACTACGCAACTCGCACTTGGCGGGAGCATCAATTCTACCAGCCGTGTTTACGCGCCGACAGATCAGCTAAGACTGGCCAGCTGGCGTCAGGAGATGTTAAGGTTATGGTTAGAGACATGCGCAGTCGCCCACCGCGCATCCCCACCTCCTACTACTTGTCTGCCTATTTAGCGGCTCGATCGGAGTTTGTAAAAAAATATATATAATAACCGATTTATCACACTGACCTTAACATATAATATATTAGGGTGCATCAAAAGTATTTTTGTTTTTGGAATAAAATCTTTATTCCAATGTTACAACATAAAATAAACATATCACATATCAAAATATAAACCATCATGTTCGATGGTTTTCTTCCATCTTTTTGCAAGTTGAATAATACCATTTCGATACCATTCTTTGGATTTGGGAACAAAAAAGTCCATTCTAGCTTATCAATATTAGAAAAACGTCTTCCCCCTGAAAAATGTTGCCATAGATCAAAACATGTGATAGTCAGAAGGAACAAGATTTGGACTATATGCGAGGTGAGGTAAAAGCTCGATTCCTTCAAGCTCCTCTATTTTTTCTCGAGTGATACATTATGTGTGTGGTGTCGCGTTATTTTGTTGTAGAAGAGGGTTGAACAAAGCAGGGTATTTGCTTTTAAAAGAAGCATGCATCCTATCCAGCTGTTCACAGTAAATTTCGGAGTTGACCGACCGACCCTGTAGAATGATTTCAAAATGAATCACTTGCTCAAAATTCCACCAGACACAGACCATAAACTTCTTTTCAATTCGTGCTTTTTTGCAACAGGTTCGGCTGATTGGTCCACATCTAACCATTGCTTTCGATTATCTGGGTTTTGTAGGTGAACCCATTTCTCATCACATGTCATTATACTTTTGAAACACCGCAAATCCCGTGGGGTTTCCAGTAGAGTTTTGCGAATTTCTAATCGTTGATTCGCTTGCTATGGCGTCAGTTCATTAGGAATTTCTCTAGAGTTCTTGTAAGTCTTCTGGAGCTTATGCAAGGCTCGGCATATAATTTCCTTGGAGGGTCCTTACTCCTCTGAAAGTTCGCAGGTACTGGTGATTGGATTCATCTCTTCTTTTTGTTTCAATCTTGAAGATTAACAACTGAAGGCCTCCAAATTCTGGGCTTAATTTTAAAGGACAAGTCCTGTTCCTTAAAAAGTTTATACCAGTTTTGGGCTGTACGATAACTGATCTTATCGTATCCTTAAACTTCTCGAATCTTACGATCTGCTACGGTAGCTTTATGACTTAATTTAAAATAATGTCTTAAGGTGGATAAAATTTCAATATTTTGTGACAACCATTATATAACCTAGAAATAAATAAAATGTCTTGGTATTGCTATCGAATATAGAGGAACATATAGTACTTAATCTAACAATTTGCATTCATCAATATTTATAAGCAAGCGCCAGCTATAGGCTTCGACATACAGGGATTCAAAAAACGAAAATACTTTTGATACATCCTAATATATGAATGCCTAATGTGTTATGTATATAAATATATTTGCTGATTGTGTTTATATTGTGAATGTATTTAATATATTTATGAATGCATATACAATGAACTTAAATGATGTAATCCTATTTTTAAGGGTTAATAGCCAAATGTTTAGGAAATATGGTAATTCTAGATGCTCATTCTGTAAGAATATATTTCTCAAAATATGCACTGTCAATATGGGCAAATTGTCTAAATGTGGAGATTTGGAATTCAGAGAATTCTGTTTCTGGAACTTCACAATTGGATTAATTGTTTTTAACAACAAACATGTAACTTTCAACATATTGTTCACTATGCTGTCTTTTAATTGTTTGGAAATTGTATCCTATATTGTGTTAATGTAAATTTCAAGGAGTTAATGGAGTTAAATTTTGGAAACTATATTTAGATAATAGTCAAATTATAGTTTTCTGTATCTAGAATAGTGCTTGGATACATGTAAATAATATTGTAAAAATTTTGCTACGGTGATCCGCATCTTATGTAACATATTCTGTGCTGAAGGACATGATTAGAGGACCAATCGAAATATAGAACAGAAAATTGTGGACTAGTGAGTTACAGTTTTTTTTAAAAAAAAGAAAGAAAAATATAGGTCTTTAGGTTTTTCCTGTCAGATGGTGGATGTAGGTTGTTGGCTCTGTATACTTGTGACTTCCAGAGTGGCACTTTTTAAATTTTTAGTGAACGCGTTTTCGTATCCTTGATTCATGATAGAGAGTCTTTGATGGTCATAATTAAGTCTTTATAGAGCATTTTTTTTGCTGGTCAGATTTTTTGTTTTGTTTTCTTCCGCATGCTTCGGCAGGTCGGAATTTCTTCCTGGTATTTTCCTTTTCCCGTCGATCGATAAAACTCTCTATATACTTTGTCCCGAGTGGGTGATAAATAAGTATATAGATATTATTTTTAAAGGATTTTATTTTAGAGACTTTCCACTTTGAAATAAGGACATGATATACCCATAATAACAAGGAAACTGTTATTATGGGTACTGCTTAAAAACAATCAACTAGACAATTTAGAATAAATTTAAAAATAAAAATATATTTTAACTTAAACTTTAAACAAGAACAACAAAAAATTCATTTAAAAACAATAAAATTTAGAAAATAAAATTTAAACAATGTTTAAGTAGCTCGCAACTGCTGCTGCAAACAAAAAATAAAGAACAATGCAAATCAATATCATACAAAGAAAGCCAAAAACACAAAGATAACTCAGAGGTAATCGGAGAAAAATAAACAAGGAATCCATTCTACTCCATTTTTCAACGGCTAAGGACTTTATTCCAAATGGATTCAAAATAATAATTGGGAAATTTTTCTGTAAGAAGCTTGCATTACGCCAAATATAGCTTCTCTTGTCCCGAAATTTCCCGACAAAAGACAAAGGAGATCTGTACATCAAAAAGCATTATTCCTCTTTCTTTTGATTCTTTTGAAATAATGCTTTTTGATGTACAGATCTCCTTTGTCTTTTGTCGGGAAATTTCGGGACAAGAGAAGCTATATTTGGCGTAATGCAAGCTTCTTACAGAAAAATTTCCCAATTATTATTTTGAATCCATTTGGAATAAAGTCGTTAGCCCTTGAAAAAATGGACTAGAATGGATTCCTTGTTTGTTTGTTTTTTTCGATTACCTCTGAGTTTATCTTTGTTTTTTGGCTTTCTTTGTACGATATTGATTTACTTTGGGTACTTCATATTTAAATAAATTCTAAAGTCTTTTATTTAATTTTTTCATTATGTAGCGATTTTTCTCAAGAAGCCAGTTAAATGTAATTGTATCGTTAATTGCAAGAACCACATGAATCATTTTACTCATTTTTAAAAAAAATTACATTTAGGCTGATTTCACATTCTAAAAGAATATTTACGTAATGGGTAAAGAAATGCCAAGAGTGAAGAAAAATTACATTACATGTACTTAAAACCTACCAAGTGAAAACAATTTTAATCATTGATTTTAAAAAATTAATCAGTGTTTTAAAGCTCCCGGAGCTTTGTCTCATTTTATTTCTGTAATTTAACGGTTTAATTCATTAGTTACTTCCTCCCAAATAACACCCACGTTCCAGTTGTCATCTTGGCATTAGATCCAATTCCCCAAAACCTCATTTTATGAAATTAAATAGACGACTGCGAGAAAATCCTAGTCATATCTAATTTCACACACGTGTTGTCACAAGATTTCAGTGTTCGAATTCAATCTAAAATAGCCTTTCTACTAATGAACTGATAACTTCTTGAAATTTAGGTCTCTTCTAAGAAGATCTTATAATTATAATGAAATTCGATTAAACTATAAGATTCTAGGATTCAAGTAGAAATTTCCACAAACTAAGTTCAGTAACTTAAATATCCGTTAAACGTTGCTATAGATCAAAGACGCATCATAAAAGGGCCAGTTTGTTATTATATTGACAGTCTTAAAGGCGACGATAGACCTTGAAATTAGTAAGAATTGACCAAAATGTGAAATTTTCTTTTTAACATTTTATTTCCAAGATATATGCTTAGATGCGACTTAAATACCATTATAACATGTATTTTTAAATGAAATTAATATTTAACAGGTTCAGAGGAGTAAGCATATTAATTAATTTTTCTGAAAACGATTTTTTGCAGATTTGAATGTCTTTGAAATGTTCCGTATACTTTAATTTTTGCGGAAATTGCATAAAATTTATAATAAGTATTCCTTTTATACATTAAAATAAATCTGATGCTTTAGATTTCTTTTAGATAGTTAAAAATCAATTTTAATTCAGAAAAACACAAATTTCTTATGAAAATTTAGTACTTGTGCATAAAAATATTTCGAAAAAAGTAATTTTTAAATGGAATTACAAAATAATGTGGAGCTTTATTCCAGATGTACTTTTATATTATTAATAATAAAAATTTAAGAGAAAAAAATTAAAAATTGGAAAGCCTGGAACATTTCAACATTTTTAAAAATTAGAAAAATTAAGTTTTTTTTTAAATGCTGTATTTAGTTTTAGAGTTTTTAAAGATATGTGATGTATTTATATTCCAATATATATGTATGAAAAAAATTCATAACTTTAAGTCAATAATTTGCAAAAATGTCTGATAGAGTCCACCGTCCCCATAATAAACAGAAATGCAGAATGTACACTATTGAATATGTACTAACAATACCGAAAAACAATTCTCTAGGTTGTACTTAGGGTTATTTGCTATTATTCTTCACCTTTTACTATTTCATATACTAAGTGTTCCTGATATTAAATGCCAATCGTCTATTTTCAATGTTTATTTTAGTCTTCTGCCAGAATTCTGCAATGTGTTCTGGCAATAGTTATTCGTTTGTGTTCGTGATATTCGATATATCCGTCTTAAGCGTATGTGTACTGACTTAATGCTAAAATAAATGTTGTGTTTGTGATAGGAAGCGAGTGGTTTTCTGAACACGGCCTAAATATGAAGAAAGCTGAGAATACACCGTGCATCTAGAGAAAAATATGTAAATTCTTCCTAAGGATGTTTTTGAGCCTCCAAGTTATAGCTATTCTGAGTGAGAAAACTATCCTTGGAAATATGTGGGTGTGTCTGGCTCTTCATATTTATGTAAACACAAAACCTCAAAGCCCAGCCAGCCTGATGCATAAAATGTGGATGAACCTGGTTCTTTTGACATCAAAATTGTATATCTGTATCGAATTTTGGACGAATGGAACCAAATACTTTTCCTGAACAGACATTCCATGTTCTTCTCTGTGATATGAAATATGATCTGGACCAAAAAAATACATTCGTATAATGACTATTTTAGCATATGCTTTGCACTCTCATTGAATATAAATATCGTATACATTTTTATTACTGCATTTATTTACGTGTGTGTGGGGTCGGTAATGATTCAGCAAACAGTCCAGATAGTGTAACGTTTATTCCTTTATTTTTAAGCTACACACAGACAAGTCTATACATATAATTTCAAAATCAAGCAAAAACATAAAATGAGAGTTTGTTAGGAACACATTTTGATCTGTCACTTCGTCTCTACTGAATGTTCATAACTATCTTCAGCCTTTGCTGCCCGACTCAGTCATCAAATACAGATAATGTCGCAAGAACGATTAAACATGTACCTTGCCATATTTGCGGACACATAAGCTGCCACACCTACAAAATTTCCATACCACACGATATTCAGGATGTTTGCCTTTCGATGGTAGCTTTAATATCCATTAAGCAAATATTCTATGGAATCGGGTATCGAACCTATGCTCATCCGATGCCAGCAGACCAACTTGGCCGATCATTTTCACTGAATAAATATTTAATATATTTGAGAAGAATTTCAACATACGCACTTGCATTCTGTCAACGAATATTGCGAAATCTAAATACACATTGTTAAAATGAGGAACATAGCTATCATGTTTACAGTTTAACAAGTTTAAACAGTAGGGAAAGATGGTGTACCTTGTAAATAAGTGTACCTTGAACCTATGCCGATTTTAGCGCCATTTGTATAGATGTATAGAAAATGCTGTATGTATTTTGTACACTTGCCACCAAAGGTCCCAGTGAACCTGAACTTATTTGTCAAGGTGCTCATTTGAATGAATGAATCTTGAAAAAGGAAACTGACCCATCAAAAGTAATTTTTTTCTTGTTGAATTTTGTGTTAATAGTTCCTAAACATACATAAATTACTTTATAGTAAAATGCCTAACTTATGAAGCACAGTTTTAGCTATAATAACACATGTTAGAAATTATGTTAAGCCTAACCTCAATTTAGTAGTCAGCCATTTTCCACGAAATGGCCAAGTGGTGTACCTTGGACTATGCCCAAGTGGTGTACCTTGGACCATGCCCAAGTGGTGTACCTTGGTGCATGGCCACTACATGGTTTACCACTTATGTTGTGGAAAAATGTGATGTAATATGAAAGTTACCACATCCCGTGTTGACTGGAGGATCTGAAAGGCTGATTCAGAAATTAACATTTGGAATTGACTTGTCTAATTACAATGTTGTTTAAGTTTACTCATAGGAATGAAACTGTTGCTGTAATAATTTTATATTCGGTCTAATCTAAGACCTCATTAAGTAAAAGTGCTCATTAACATTTTTCTGTAGCTAAAATACCAATAAATGTTTATGTTCAAACTATTCGGTTAGATTTTTTAAATCTAGAAATAGCTGGTCCAAGGTACACTACCCATGATGTACCTTGGTCCTATTTGCACTTTTTTTTAAATTGTAAATAATGCACTGAAATACTTTTTTAAAAAATCTACAAAAAATATATGTTGTGTATAAAGGCCTAAAATATGAAAGAAAAATTGTTTTGTTACCTGTCTTTTAGTAATTATCCAATTAAAAATTAAGAAGTAAAAATAGGACCTAGGTACACCACCTTCCCCTAAGCTAAAAAAATTATTTCTAAAACAGACTTAATAGCAAAACTCTCTCTTAAAAACAGCTCTCTTTGAACGTTAAAATAATCCTACAGTTCCTTTTATCAAATGGACAGTTTTTACTGCTGGATCACAAAGTTTTTATTCATATTAATAAATAAAGAAAACTTTGCTCCCTTACTTGAGAAATAAAACTTTAAGATTGGCTTTTAAACCGTATTGTTAAATTAAGCAAACAAATCACATCCTTAAATACCCTCAAAGAATATTAGAAAAGTTTTAGCAAAAGAAATCAACTGAAAATCTCATTAACATTTTAAGAAACTGTGAAGAATTGTTTACTTTTGCTAAGAAAATTTTCAGACATAGACATTAGCCAAACAGTTCACATTTTTATTTCTCAAGTTGATATTTCTTTCTCTTTTTCAGTCAACAGAGAATAGCATAAATTTTCTCCTGTTTAATTTGCGGAGAACTTCAAGTCAACAAAAAACTAGAATAACAACAAACATAACATTTAACCCACGTGGCTCAATTAAAATAGAAAGAGAGCTCCACTATTGTTAAGCGAAATAAAAAAACGAATTTGTATCTTAGCAAATATTTTCTCAAAGGACTGTGATTAAAAATCTCAGTCGACGAAAGAAACCTTTGAATTCTTTTTAATCCGTTTTGCTTGATTATTGTATTAAAAATTTGTTTTGGGATCTATTTCAGGGAAAGCTGATTCTTATTTAATGAATGTTAACTATCCTAACTGTATTTTACAACTAGTTCGATCAGACCATGGTAGCCTAGTGGTAGGGTCTGGATTTCAGAATAGAAGATCTTGAGTTCGAGACACCACCAACTATGTGTCATGCACGTTCACTTTGTGCAGGCTAAATCTGTCTGGATAACACACTCACACCCACTAGGGTGTCATGGAAGTTGGAGAGGAATGCAGTTAATAATTAAGAGGTTCATCCCTGAATAGCTCTCGTGTGGCTTAAAATATCTCAGCGTTTTTTTTATAGCCAATATTGATACAGAAATTTTTTATGTGAACTTCGGACCAGAATATCAGCAGATTCATAAGTCAGTTTATTTATGTTTTCATTATCGCAAAATCAAATGGATCCTACAAAAGTATTTATCCTTAATAGATTGAATAAAGGGGATCATTTGTCGCAAAATGTCGTTATCCTGAAACTTTTTCTGAAAATCCATCTTTTTGTAAACTTTAAAATGCTGTAACTTATGCATGCACTACTATAGTTACTATGACAACTTTAGTAGAGATTATAATAGTGGTTGAATATGATTTCTATTTTTGAGTATTATTTTATAATCAACATTTCCATCAGTTCACATACAGATTGTCTTTAATTAAAGTCCCTCAACTCAAAACTGCCTACAGCAGTAACCATTCATTATAAAAATATAAAACTTTGAGGATGACTTAATAAAGGGATTAAAAAACATTTAGAGAATTATCAAAAATAATTCTAACTTTGGCCACTAGATGTCTGGTTATCGAAAATTCCGTAGTACACATGCAAATATTTTCAGCCGCTATACAGTAGCAGTTTTAAATCCTTCAACACATTCGAGGATATTGTTGTTGTCGACACTGATGCAAGTCTGAAGCTCTGTCCTTCTCTATTTAAACAGACACCTCCACTGCATCTTCAGAAACGATTTTCTTTCTTTACCACGACAGACAACGGTTCTGTTTGTTGAAATTTCTATGTTTCTGGTAATTTCTTCTTTCTTTTATTTGAAATTTTTCGGAGACTTTCAACTGTGGCTGGAAGTATTCGAAGATTTTTAGAAATTTCCATAAAGCACCTTGTGCAGAATCAGCGTTTTGACAAAAACAACAAAAAACAATTTCGTAAATTCAAGGCCATTGTGAGTGGTAAGTACACTGAAAGCATGTTCTCTACCAATATTTGTAAGTTTTAAACGTCCAAAAAAATGTGCGAGTGTACTACGAACAACTTTTGACAAAAGAACTAGATGATGCCTAATCAGCATCTCCTTTCACATTTTCTTGTTATTCTTACTTTATTGAATTTTAATATTTACTTATTTTTACTTATCGTTATTTTATTGTTTTTATACAATTTATAAGTAATTCTTTTGGCTTGTTTGTCCATATTCTCTTTCTCACCTTAATATATGGTTGATATATTAAAGATTAGTGCTGTTGACTCTTTGGCTTGGTCAGAATGGATCTTCAGGTAGGTGATGGCTTTACTATTTGAGATTCCCGAGGGCCTTGGTGTCGATCCTCGGTTTCAGTCTTTTTGTCCAACTGTGGTTTAATTCGGTGTCCTTTAACTGGGTCAGTCGCATCGCAACAGCTCATCCGTTCCCTGTGTGGCTTCGGCTTGGGCGGGGTTTAGATTTTGTACGTGTAGTACAAATTTTCACAATAACACCGCAAATGTTGGTCATTAGTTTGAACTATATTTTTTCATTTGCTGATTGTTTTTCCCGTTCATTTATTAAGCCATTCACAAAATTTCACGCTTTCACGATGAACTGTTACAGTTGTAAGCGTCTCTGGATAGGGGAACTTTAATTATGGACAACCTCCATTTGTCTCTTTGATCAAACCAACATTTTAAAATAATTTTGTTTTCTCTGTCTTGCTCATAAATACATTTTGAACATTACATCAGTCTGAAACTTGCCTAGCATTGTTTCTTTTTGATAAGACTTTTCAAATATCATATGAAATCAGATATATATGAAATATGAGATATTTATTACTCAATAGCATCGATTCTTTTGAAATACTACCTCATGTTCTGAGTGTAAATTGTGCAACCAAAATCTATTTTCTTTGACAGAGGATAGTCTTACCGAAACGCGAGTCTCTTCCATTAGAAGTGAAAACCCCTAATGGAGTAGCAGAAAGAATTGTGACACCATCATCATTTTTCATCCAGGCTCCTCAGAAAAATCCTTTAAACCGATATGCTTTCAAGTCCATTTCAACGGAAATGCATAGGTTTTTATTACTTTAGTATATGAAGAAGAACATCAGAAAGAAAGATTTAGTTCGTACATTGAAACTATTTTAAAATATATCTGATTTCATATGACCATTATCTTGATGGAGTGCTGTGATCAAAAATTATAGGGAATGCTTATTTAAAATACATATATGGGAAACTGCGGGTTGTATGGGCTACTTAAGGAAAATTTTATACAAAATTTATAATTTTAGTTGGAATGAACTATAACTGCTCAAAACCTTTCTTTGAACACTTTTCTTCATTAATTTGAATCCATATCGAATATAGTCTATAGCCCTTGAAAAAGTGGACTAAAATGGATTCCTTGTTTGTTTAATTCTATTCTCTCGGAGTATATTTCTTCTGTGCTGATTACGTATTGCTGACAAGATTTGATTTTCTGTCAAGGGTAAGATTATAAATCAAAGTATACCCTTTGTGGCCTGTACAATCAATATCAATATGAGAAACATTCTGAAAGATCAAAATTCAAAATCCTTAATGAATAATCAAAGATACTAGAGTTATTTAAACCTAACACTCTCTTTATAACTCAAATAAAACATATCAAATATAAATTCGGAAAAAAGAACTGGATAAAAGAATTGTGCACTAGCTAAAAAAAACAAAATTAAAATCAGTAATCTAAATTATCCTTACCTTTTCCTACTATTAATTTCATAAAATCCTTTAAAATTCAGATTTGTTCCTTGTAGCACTGGAAGTTACAACTATCATTTAAGTAAATTTTTCTTTAAATTTCTATTCTTAGAAGATCAAAGAAGAGAACTTCATTATAGATAACAACATAAAATTTTAAATTTTATCAAAGATAATAAAATTAATAACATTAATACATTTATTGTTTTGAAAATCTATTTACTAGCCTCCCACACAATAAACTCTGAAGTTTGCTCAGATGTATATGATTTATACTTAAACACTGATTTAATGAAAAAAAAAAATAAATGGATAGAAATCTAGCTTATATTTGGAAAACTATCTCTTTATTAGATTTGAATATAAACGGGTTTTGAATCCCTATGGTGTTATTCTAGTGCATTGGCAAACATTTTTCTTCACTCCTTGTAAGAGGGAATTAATTAAAAATGAAATTATTTATGGTTTTCGTTTTGATGACCTTTTAGTGTTTAATTATGATAATTTTAAATCCATCTATAACTGCTATCCAGAAGAGCTTAAATTAAACAAAACCAATACAGAAATTAAAATGCAATTTTTTAGATATGGAAATTGAAATATTAAATTCAAGTCTCTGCTCAACTTATTTGAAAGAAAATAATTTAATTTTAAGGCTATAATACTTTTATGTAATCTTCCTAAATCTTCATTACAAAATTTAAGGAGTTCCATTTTTTCTCAAATTAACAGAATATAGATAATGCAATAAGCCATTCAAATTTAGTTAAAGCAGATAATTTAACGAATATTCTTAGAGACAACGGATTTAAATTACTTCATTAATATTAATAGTTTTTTTAAAGGAGTATAAAAATATTTCTAAATAATATATTAATGGTTTTTTTCTGATTTACTTCTTATAACTGTTTAAATATGTTTTATTATTTTTTGATTAATTAGTTAGGAATTTTTCTTCATAGATGGAGCTGGTGCTAGCTTCTAATTCTTTGTTGCTTCCTGTTTTGGCGTCGCCTGGTTTACATCTAAAATTTCGGCATGGAGTTTAGGTTTAACACACTTTCTAGTTTCTTTGATTATTTTAAAGATTTTGCATTTGATCTTTCAGAATGTTGCTCATATTGATATTGGGATTCAGGCCACAAAGGGTATACTTTTGATTTATAATCTTCCTTGACAGAAAATCTTGTCTAATTTGGAATCTTTATGGTGAGTGGTCTTTGATAAAGTTCGCCATTTCGATTCCACATTAATTTCTTCCGTTTTGAACATTTTTTACTTTCTACATTTTATGTGTTTTATGTATTTTTTTTATTTGTTTTATTATAAGTTTATGTGTTTTATGTATTATCGTTTTAAACTTCTGTTGATATATAATCACTTGAGGCTGTTTGTTTACGCTTAAGATGTATTGTCATCGTTTATGTTTAAATCTGCTGTTTCTTATCTATACTTTTCTTTCTTTTTAAATTTTAATTTTGTTTAGTATATCTATTATTTGTATCATATATTATATGTAGCTGCATATGCGCTTTTATATATAATACTAAGAATTTTATTAATGTTTGATTAATTAATTTAATCAATTTTTAAATAATATTTTCATTAAATTTGTCAATTTGTAACTGTTATTATTTCTAAATAACTTTAAAAAATATTTGACTTTAGTCAAGAGTTTTCCTATCCTTAATCTACGATAATGAAATAACGGTAAATAATGAATCAACACGAGTTTAAATGAAACATTCTTGCAGATCAAAGGGATATATCACATTTCGAGCATGTTTATTTAAATTTCATGAAGTCTGGAAAAGCTGTCAAGAGCTATTTGCTAACTGAAATTTGAAATTTAAACCTGGAAATTGAACAGCGTCATACGGTGTTTCCAAATTAAGTTATTCATTGCATTGAATTAAAGCATGTTTAAACTATTTTCTTAATTGAGTCTAAAAGGCTTTGAAAGTCATAGTTACACATTCAGATAGATTACTCTTATCAAGGTTGTAATTGAATTCAAATGTATTTAATGTTTTAACTCTTTGGTTTTCTATTATACGGATGCCTAATTACATGGGTTGTATGGAAAAAAAAGTTTTAATTCTTGATCTTTGACTACTTACATTCGCCATTTTGGAAAATCGACTAGTTAAAATTTCTATCTTAAAATTATTTTCAAACTATAATACGAAATAAAATACTGAATTTTGCCAAATGTTTATATAAAGCCGTAGAAATATTTGTTGTTTCCAAGGATTTATAATAGGGGATCTGCTGGTATTATGGGCCACCTAGTATTTTAGGGCTCCGGTAGATAGAAACCATTATTTTGCCTTCTGTACTGACATAGCATGAGCCATGTGAGTAAAATATCTTATTTACGAAAAATACCTAAGTTCAAGAAGAAGCCTGAAGACCGAGGGCCGAGGAGTTTGCGGATGCCATCAAAACTTGCAGTTCAAAGGGACTGTGAGCCCTAGTGGTAGAGTTCTTAGATACGAAATAAAATACGGAATGTTACCAGATGTTTATATAAGTCGTAGAAATTTTTGTTAAAAGTTTCCAAATGATTTCAATATGGGATCTCAAGTGATATGGGCCACCTAGTATCTAGGGCCTGCCAGTGGTTCCTCCACCCTCTTTTATTATCGCGTAATGAAGACGGTGGGTTGCCTTCCCCTTTCTTCCTCCCTCTTCTGACCGCACATTGGTTAACTCTTGGCCAGGTGTTCCAGGTTCGAAATCCGAAAACACGCAACCCCGCTGTTGTAGGGTCTTTGCAGGCTAAATCCTTACGACCTCCCGCTGGTGAGCGCGGAAGTTTGGAGAAGGAAGGGGAATTCAAGTGTCTATTCTCTCATCATCGACTACGTTCAAAACAGGTGCCGAAAAGTAGGCCTCGTGTTGCTCAAAACGGGGTGTTAATATGACTAAACTAAGTTAATTTCAATTATGAGTGTTTTGGAAAATAAATTGCTGAACGGCGCATCATGATCATTACGGTGCGCCATAGAAGTACGCTTCAAGAAGAAAAATTAAATAACTCAATAACTAATAAGTTTGAATAATTAATAAGATAACATTGGAAATGTAAGAAAATTCCTCTCTATATTGATAATTTGGCTACAGATTAAAATATATCCTTTAGTAGCAAAAAAATTATTTGCCTTTATTTTAAACCTTGTGTTCTTTAGAGTATACTGCCCTACATATTTTAATTTTTAAATAATCGACTTAAAATTATTTGTGATGTGTATATTGGCATAGCTTAGGTAAATTTGTTTAATATAATCAACACGTAGAAGACATAAAGATAATCAAATAAAATTAAATTGAATTAAACTACTTTAAAATAAATTTAAACATGCACTACAATTTAAACAATGTTTAAGTAGCGCAAATATACGCTACATACAAAAAAAAAAGAAGTCAAAAATTATTCAAAGAAAGTAAAAAAAT
>BGPR01000352.1:299016-342732 GCA_013235015.1 Araneus ventricosus
ACATAATAATACGTACATAATAATACATACATAATAATACATACATACATAATACAGACAGACACATTCTCATTATTAATCCTCCGACTGCATATCATGCAATTTCCGCGGGTTGGAAGCAAGTCTATTTTCTCCTGCATCCTGGAATTTTCACAGGCTAATAGCGCTATAAAAATACTATTTAGTATTTTTATAGCGCTGGATCATAATAATAATAAATCTTTGTATATAAATAACAACTCTCTTGGCTCGATGGTATTTGAACACGTTTGCAAACGTTGCATCTAAATAGTGATTTAAAAATTACACAGTCAGAGGGTTAATAAAAAAATTGTTTTCGCTTTATGCTTACTTCGAACATAATAAAGTAAAACGATCCCTCAAGATGGAGAGAAAGAGTAAAAATAACCCTAAAGGTTTTTATTGTAACATAGTATTGAGTATATCTATATTTAACTAAATAATTTATTTATAAGGAGAAGAATAAAGAAGAAACATTTACAAGTATAATTTATTAAGACGTAGTATTCCCGTCGTGCGAATATTAAAGACGGCTTAAATATATAATAGGACCACTAAAGCAATTTAAATACTGAAAGGTGGAGAAAAAAATTATTTTAATAAAGAAGTGCATGCTTCTATGCTCTCAAACAACTTTCATTTTTATATAGTGAGCTTCATAATACACGATATCGGCTTCAAAGAAGACTGATTAAATCTATCAATAATTTTTAATTGCGTTAGGACCATATTCAGAACTGTTTAGATGAACATGCTTATACGCTATGTTATTAACTTGATTCCTACTATCAAGTTGTGTAGTCACTGACTATAAAGCACATTTGGTCAGGGGCGGCGCCTGCGGGGTGGCATGGGCGCAATTGCCCCCTCCCCGTCGGCAAGAAATTAAGACTTTCATCGGCAAAAATCTTTGCGATCTCCGGCGATGTTGAGAGCAGAGTATCAAGGAATCTAATAATTTTAATCCCATCTTAAAGATATTATGTAGTAAACGGTCGAGATAAGCGATTTGTGTCCGAATTTGAAGACTGATTAACGGTTAAATCAACAGAATGACCGACATCCTGTTAAATTGTCGTCCATTCGGCCTGTAGTTCTCACCACATTTGAAAGAATAACCGACAAATGAATCAGATGTCGCATTTTGCCGACTGTTTTCGGTCGGTCGGCTAAGAGATCCACCAGACGTGTGAAAATTTGTATCTTGTTCTTTCCATCGACTGTTTCGATCCCTTTCCGGTAAAACTAAAGTATTTGTATTGCACAAGAATGTGGCAATACATAGAGATCACTTCTCTCAACTGCCATTTTTGTTCGACATAATGCTAGATATAGACATAATTTTAAAATAGCCTGTATTAACTCATGCTATCTGGATTAAAACATGCTGATAGAAAGAATTAAAATACAGCAACCTTAATCATTGAGCTTACTAAATATATTAAAAAAAATATAGTTATTACCTTAGAGGACTTTGTTTACAGATTTTACAGAAAAATTGATGAAACAAAAAAGGAAAGTAAAATCCATTAGTACATTACCTTACCTTTCAACAATGGAAGTGAAACACGCAATTAAATATTATTTGTGCAAATACTGACAAAGGTTTGAATCAGATTGCTACAATGAAAAGTATGGTTGTAAATATGCCAAAAAAATAATTTTTACAAATTCATTAAAACTAGAGAAAAATACGCCAACTTCATTGTTACCATTGAAAAAGATGAGTTGCTGAATTTTCAGATAATAGCTCGTACTGACCAAAAATACTATTTTAAACTTGCACAATGAACGTGGAGCAGTCTGATTGGTTATCTATGCCTGCAAAATAACATGAATTGGCGAAATCGGTCCCATCCCTAAAGAATGTACAATGAAGTAGTGTTTTTGCGATTTTTCTCGAAAATGAAGAATGGAGATGGGGAGACAACCATTGACGGTGTATCTAGGGTCGTCAGCTTTGATATAAATAAAAATTGGTGAAATCAATCCAGTGGTTGGGGGGACTCACTCAAGAGTTTTCCCATAGAGAATGTACGGTGAAGTAAAAATTTTCCGATTTCTCTTCAAAATGGAAGATGATGAGGGATAGGCGATCTTTGATGACATATGTAGGTATCATAAGCTTTGATATGAAAAAAATGGTCGAAATCGGTCCATTGGTTTGGGCTGAGGACTGGTCCTTTGGTTTTGCAAAATATTTTATATATATAGACTAGCCGCCTTCAGCGACAAAATGTTCGCCGGTAATTTTAATAGCTAGTAGCTTGCAACTTGGTGAAATAAATTGGCGAATTTGAGGTTGTAGAGGCTGAGGGACTCCACCAAAGATTTATTTTGCGATATATTTAAATGGAAGGTGGTGGGTGGCAGGAGACCATTAATGACATATCTAGACGTCATTTTCACTTGCATCTGGGGATTTTGGTGACGGGTTGGTTGAGCGAACTCCTCTCCCGCCAAGTGTTGACTTGTGCTATCGTGCTGGGCGGGGCTACTTCGTGAGGCCCCAACAGGAGTTCTGGATGGTTTCGGATAAGACGTGAACTCTAACTGCATATATCTAGACGTCATAAGTTTCCGTATGAAATAAAAATTATCGACATCGGTCCAGTGGTTGGTGCTGGGGGACTGGTCCACTGGTTTTGCCAATTATTTTAAACTTCCCGCCTTCGGCGACCAACTTATTCGCATTGAATCTTGCATCATTTTATATTCATGGTTCCCCTAACAACGTAATTTTAAACTTCATATTGTGGTAAATATTTAATCCATGTTTCTTCCGTGGCTTGTACCGATTGTGATTATTGTCGTCTACATGAATGTCCTATTGGAGTTAAATAACTGACCATGTCGTGTAACATGTAATTGCATGTATCAGCGCTATCTTCACTTTCGTATTCCTCTTGCAAAATCTGCATTTGATTTCAGCATTAAAATGTCGCAGCACATATTATGGCTAGCGGCATGTTAGCTGAAAAAAGAATGAAAAGATAGCAACCATGATCATTCAGGTTACTGGATATATTTCTTAATAAACGTAAATTTGAGAGCATGGTTTACAGATTCCAGAAAAAGTTTCATGAAATAAAATATGAAAGCAAAATGCATTAGGATATTACCTCATCTTTCAACAATGAGAGACAAACAAGCAATTAAATATTTGTTTAAACAATGCAAAAGGTTTGAATTGCGTTGCAACAATGAAAAGGATTGATGTAAATTATGCCAAAAATATTTTTAAAAACTAGAAGACCATCTAAGACGGGCTCTTTTAACCCGCAAACAATATTCAAAGCCGCATACATTTACAACAAATTTCTATCCTTCATTCCCAGCCAATATCAGCATATATTCCCCTGACGTAACAGGAGAATAAATATTGAAACGTAGCATTTCCCGCACCAGCGCGTGATCACCTCCATGACGATGACGCCACATCACTCGCTGGCGCGGGATCGGCAGCCCATGTGTTAAATAATGCTTGAGGCTTTCGGATTAAATGTGTGTATCCGTTATATTTGTTCTGAAGTAACACATTAGCTACTGAAAAAGGAGTTCGTAAGTTTAAACTATCCTAAAATATTCAGGGGGAAACACAAACCAGCAATCAATTCTACAAACTTCCACCCGAACTGGAATATATTCGTTTAATGAAGTAATTCTCAAGCATGAGCTCTCTAGAACGGCTGATAATTTGATAGGTTACACCACAGAGAAAAGTCTCCTTCTCTGTGGCTTGCATCATACACTTAGCAGAGATATTTGGTCTCTACGGAATCAAAAATGAATTTTTCATCAGCTACTTAACATACGGGCTATTTAAATAGCATGGTAATTTAATTAGCATCATAACTTTCAGGGTCATGGAGCAGTAATTACACCCTTGTAATCAAACTCTTTCCTTAATTGAAATTCTTCCGTAAACTGAATTTTTAACACATCTCGGAAAGAAGATACTTGGATAATTAGTAAGAATCCATGTATCTTCATTCAAGTATGTGAAGCATTAATTATTGTGCTAGAAATATTTTAAAACTTCACAGTGAAAAAGAATCTAAAATGTTTAAAATAAAAGGAAAAGTAACTCGTAGAGAAACTTGCGATCGTGGCTCTGTATTTTTACGCTAAAAATATACCGAATGCCGCCGAAATTACTAAGTAAACACTATATGGTAGAAGTTATAATAGAAATAAAATTACGAAATATTTATATCGGAACTTTTGCTTCATCTTTGAAAGAATGAAAATTACTAAACTTACAAAACATTAAGCAATATTTGAATAAATTTACTTTTCAACTCAAAATTCCAGGGAATATTCATATTTTCATGTTTTGTGAGTAGAATTATAACTAACACATGAAATAATGCCTTCAAGTTTTTAAACGAAAGGCTTTAAATTTATTTAAAACTACACGAAGCATATACTTTCTAAAAATAAAATAGTTGGGTTTTTTTTTTCTCTAAAAGCAAACTGCTCACAAAACTGAAACGTCTTGCTGGTGTAAAAATGCATATATTTACTTTTACAATTTATTGATAATTTTTAATTCTAACTAAAAATTTATTTAAAATATATTTTATTTATATTGTATTATAAAATATTGGAGTTTTTGTACATTAATCCATCTGGAATATTAGCGTTATGATCCTACGTAGTTTTTTAAATTGCTTGGTAACCAGGAAAGAGCTAAACCCTTCCTACAGAAGTATCCAGCGTCAATTGAATGATAGTCTTCACGACAGCGATACGGAAACTGAGTGTAGAGTGTGAGTGGAGGCCTAATGTCCATTATCGGCCTCTCCTCAAACCTTCCAGCAGGATCTCAAGTCATCGGAGTGGAGGTAACTGAACCCCCTAAAACATTACTATACCGACTAGAGAAACGAGAACCCGCTTACTCTCTGGCGGCTTCTCATTCACGTACTCCTGGTGCAGCCGGTTGGAATTAAATTTCATGGTAGAATGAATGATCTGCTTCTATGCAATACATCCTAGTTTGTTAATTTAATTCATACTTAGTATTTCACTCAAAGGTTAGAAAAATTGCAATGGTAAGAATCCTTAAAATACTCTAAATTTTTTTAAAAAAATTAACATGAATTAATACAGTTAGAAGAAGAATAGAATTTTTTTCGGATGTATCCATATTTTTCATTATAAAATGTATTCAAAATCGCGGTTTTATTAAGCCGAATGAAGTTCTAATTACAATGATTGCATAATAATTCTCATTTTTATTTAATATCAACATATTTCATAAGTTATTTTCTTATTTTACCACTGATGTTTCACAAATTGCCCGGTGCAGTATAGTAAAATCAGGCTTCTGTGTGAGAAACCCAACCAATCCAATCCAACCCTCAATTATTTCAAAAGAATTTTCAAAAAAAATTATTTATTCTTAAATTTGTTATTGTTTCTTCAGTTTCAAAAATCTTTATCGAATTCAGAATACTTCATTTTTGAGATCTTCCACAAAAGAAATAATATTTGGTCTAATCCTGGTCTAATTCTAAATATTTGATGAAATTCTTCATTAGTTAACATTTGAACTCATTTTTTGTAACCGAAAAGGAATTCATTAGAAAAATATTTTTCCACTTTTATGATGTTTAATGTTTTTGTTACAGCAAGAATAAGGTTCTAAAAAGCAGTTTAACATGGAAGAGTTTAGTAGGTGCTTAGTAGGTGTATAGTTAAATTACAGGAGTAAATCTATAGAGCACCGAAAAATAGCAGAACAGAAATGTGCTGGCAGCTATAGTGACTTGACTATGTTCTTGGTAAGACAGTTTAACTAGAGACATGTCTGTTCTGACATCGGGAAACGTTATAGTGACCTTTTTCTTTAAATAAGGCGTGCGAATTCATCTTCTATTGCCTCATGGAGAGAAGCCTGAAGCAACGGTAAATCTGAATTTTGAGTTAAGCCGATTCAAACAGGCCCAGAGTCTGTGCTTCGGCAATCTTATCCTGATGAGTCAATGTGTCAAAAGAAATGCTTCATGTTATACTGGAACAAAAGCCATGCTCGTCGTGTTTTTCGATACTTAAGGCATTGTTCCTCTTCAAGTATTAAACGAACAGGCCCAGAGTCACTGGCTGTTCTTCGGCAATCTTATCCTGATGAGTCAATGCGTCATAAGCAAGGCTTCATATTATACTAGAACAGAAGCCATAGTCATCGTGTTTTTCAATACTCAAGGCATTGTTCCTCTTCAAGTGCCAGAATATTAAAAGAACAGGCCCAGAGTCACGGGCTGTTCTTTGGCAATCTTATCCTGATGAGTCAATGCGTCATAAGCAATGCTTCATATTACACTAGAACAGAAGCCATGGTCATCGTGTTTTTCAATACTCAAGCCATTGTTCCTCTTCAAGTGCCAAGTGTGCCACCGCTGCATTGTGCATATTAATACTGACGTCGAGGTCCAAACATCTTCCGCTTGTGTGGCGTTAATAAGAGATGATGTCTGATTAGGCGGTATCTGCCTAGTCATCTGACCATGGTTCATAATTACAATGTCCTTCCAGAAATAGACCTCTTTTTGCTGAAAAACTGCTGCTGTTGATTTGCTAAATTAAATTGTTAAACTACTCTTCTCATAAGTTTATCCATCTGTATCTGTTATGCTGAAATAGCAAATATATATTATATTTCATATCACATTAAGATAAAGACACATTAATTAATTTAACTTTAGCAACTGCTCCAGATAAATTAAAATTCTTGCGATAATAAGGCGAACATTATCACACTTCAATTAAAAACAGAATATGTCTGACGATAACTTTTTGTTTCAGCAGTTGCACTGAATATTAATAGAATCTGTTCAACTGGAAATAAATAATACTACTTCCCATCTTTAACGACAATTGTTATATATTAAACAATTATAAAAGCGAAAATTATTTTGGCCTTCTGTCATAACAATACGCTTTTCAAAAATAAACTTTTCTTAAAATAAGAAGTGTTTGGAGTTAGTATTGCATATCACTATAAAAATGAGTATTTATTCACAAGACTTCATTAATATTCCAAATATTTTATTATTCTTCACACTCACTTAATTCAAAGAGGGTCATAAAAAATTATGTAGAATTTTCAATTAGGAAAGCATAAAACTTTCCGTACCGTTTTTATGCGCTTCGATCATTAAATCCATTTAATTTTTTACAGTTTTTTCTCTGAATTAATGGATTTAATGCGTTGATAGGTAGCGATCCTTTTTTGAAATTTTTAAATGATGCATTGAAAAAGAACTTTTAATGCGGTATTACGATCACCCATCAGAGTCTTCGTAAAATTCAAAGGATTCTTTTTTTCCAATTAAAACAAAGGAATATTTTTAGCTTTTTAAATCAATTGGGGAATCCTGTCATGAACAGAAACACTAAAAAAGCTTCTTCTTATGGTTCGGTTCCTTTGAGTGGTTTAAGAAGTTTTAAAAACAAATTTTTAATTCTTCTTAATTAATTTCCCTTTTTTAATTTTCGTGTTTGTTGTCAGTCACATTCAGACAAGAATACTTAACCGAAAAAAAAATTGGAAATGGAGTTTATTTACATTACTCAATGAAATATATATGAATTATATTAATTTTTTTAAGTTTATTATTTTCTGTTTAAATGAAGAATTGGCGTGCATGTACAAAAATTATTCAGTGTTAGAATTTATAGTGGCAAAAAAATATGTGAAGATTGTATACTATAAGCATTTTTAGGACAATGTAGAAGATATTGTCTCTAAATAGAAAGCTCGCTTAAATTTTCAAATATAAAGACAGATTTGGTGCCTATATAAAAAGTTTCGTCGTTCTGTATATTTAATCATTCTGTAATTTGAAAATTTTAGTTTTTAATTTTAAAGTGAAAATAAATTTTGAGATTCCCTTCTGGTCCCTTGAATTTCTCTTAAATATAAGATTAAAGTGTCTTCTATAATTTGAATTGATTTTGGTGAATTGAAAGTCAACATTAAAAATTTATCAAATTGTTTTTAGTTATTAATTGCTTAGCTTGGTCCACCGTGTTTATTTTACTTTATTTTGTAGTCAAACAAATAAAATCGTCTCTTTTTTTATCAAGGTGTGAACACGGTAAATGAAAATTTTATTCTTTATTTTGGAATTTTATTGTACAATTGTAGTATTCAATGTGTTGTAGACTGCTGATTAGTTACAATCATTTGTTTATTTCTTATTGTTTTTAAAATTGTTTATTTTCAAAAAATAATTATTTTCGCTTTCTTTATCAAAATTACTTTACTACTTATTTATTCATTATTTATTATTTACTAGCTGATATGCCCGACGTCGTTCGGTATAAAAATACTTTGGTGTCTAATATTTAAATGTAAAAATTACTTTTATTTAAAATATTACAATGCACAAAATCCTCTCATTGTTTGCAACTTCACTAGTTGCTATAGTGACCGCCATCAACGAGACAACTTGGCGAGCAGAGTTCTCGTGATGGACAGACAGTATGCAGAAATTTCTCTTCCTCGAAAAAGAAAATTATCCATAGAAGGATCGAGCCTTGGACCTATAGGCTCTTTCTTTGAGTGCCTTACCAACCGAACCAGAGGAGCTTATTACAGGAAGTTGGACTTTTTTTCCAAACCAAAAACGGATTCACCATTGGGTTTAGATTTCTATAGCGTACAAGTTATTTTTGCGTTTCACTTTTATTTATATACATGCTTCATTATATTTGTGAGCAAAATTTGTACAAAACTTATTCAGGAGTCTGGATTTCTTTAGCATATAAACTGTCTATGCGTTTCACTTTTATTACATTATTACTTATTTTTCTAGGTGCGTTACTAGAAGAGCTTGAACTGTGCATTCGCAGCGGAAACATAGTTTTTAATTAATAAAATAGTAACTATTTAATTGTCACGAAGCCCTCACTAAAAACTTTCTTATACTTTATATTATTTGTGAGCAAAATTTGAAGAAAATCTATTCAGTAGTTTATTTATATAGATTAAAGTTGTTAAACAATAAAAGATATTCTTACTACTTGTTATTTTTTGGCTTAAAAATTATCGTTTGCCCTTACTGTACTAATTTTTAAACCAGTTTTTCTTCATTCGAATTTTTGAAGAAAAGGAATTTTTATTCTAGTCCTGTGAACTGTCCCGGTCGAATTAGCTAAGTTCCACTTTATTAACATCTGGAAACTTTTGGTTACTTCCATGTTTCATTTAAAGTATTTCTTCCTCGTAAACTGATAGCAAAATTTTGATTCATTAAACTTCCTTTTAAATTAAAGGTTAGCAGGAAACAAGTAACGGCAACAGTTTCGCATTCATTTGATAAACAATACTTAAAAATAATTAGAAAAATTAACGTCGGTAAAATTTGTGTCGGCGCAAACAAAAATTTAAAAAATCATTCTAAACACAGAAATAAATATGAACACCTGCGTTTCTACAATGCTATTATTTTAAAAGGTATACAATTATTTGTTGTTTGATAAGAAATGAAACTTTTTGCTGTAAATTCTACATCTGATAGACGCTTCGGTTGAAAATGAACTAATAATACCTTGGTTATTTTATACGTCACTGAAAGCTCTCATTTTAAACAAATAATTTATGTTCCATTATCTTTTCCGATGCTTGGACAACTTTGTGAAGCATTTGGGTGTAATATATAAATTCGAATATGCTAACTAAAGAAATAATCTACGCAAGCCTTCAATATTTGCAATTTTAAGTCATTTACCACATTCTATTAAATTTCCTAAATGCAGTATAAAACCATTTCGAAATGGATGAGAAATAATGGAGGTATTAGTTTAGTTTTTTTATAATAACGTCTCGTTTTCAAGCAACACGAAAGATATTTTGGGACGGACGTCGTCATTTTCAACCGTGGTCAGATGACAAGGACGGCACCTGTGCAGGCACCTCCTCTCCAAACTTCCGCACCACACCAGTGGGAGAACGTTTGACCCCCTACGTATTATTTTACTTCCAATAGGCCCAATACGCGACAGATCTTCTCTGGAAACGGGTTTTGAGCCTGAAACCCTCCATCTACGAGGCCGGGTCCACCTTACCACTAGTCCACCGCAGACTCAACAGATGTATTAGAAAACCATTTTAATCACAAAAATGGATGGTCCTCTCTTCTTCAGAAAGTTAATGAATGACTCGTATTGTGTATTAGGAAGAACCGATGGATCAAAGCACTTCGGAAATGATTTAAGAGAAGATACGCGTTTTATGCAAGATTATAAACTGCTGATTATCACTTCAAAGGATGGATTCTTTTTTCTTTCTCATTTCTTTTCGGGTACTTTTTATTTTCGAATTGTTGGTTACTCTTACTCTCTTATAAGGCACGTTTTTAAAGCAGTTTCTTTCCTTTGCTTTTTTTTCGGTCAAAAGTAAAAGATCGTTAGAAAATTATTTTTGTCTTCCATTTAATACGTTTCTATGAACAATCGCACTTCCATTTCTTCCATTAAATAAGCAAATCATTATTACTTTTAAACATTTGTTTATTAAAGTAATTTCAAATGAGCACTAAAACTTTTCTTAAGCTTTAGGACTTGTTTTGAATACAATGGTCTGTCTTTTTTTTAAACTATGCATAAACTCAAATACAAAAACCACTCGAATTATCAGGAAAATTAGCACGGAAAGGTGTCTGTAAAATTAGAAGAGTGCTAAACTGTTAACTGTGCTATCAACAATACTTAAAACAATATTTTAATTTCAAATTTTTTTATACAGATATCCCCATGATTTTTTTATGTGTATTTAATTTACCATGACCTTTCGATGTTTTTTAATTTACCATGAATTTTAACAACATTCTTGAAATAAATAACCAATAGTTTGGCTTAAAACATTATTAAATTTATAGGAAATATTTGTACAAACTTTAAATTATCGTCTGATATTGAAATGTTTTCTTTTCTTTCAAAATGCTGTTTGTGCTTAAATAAAGGATAAAAGATTAAATTTTCGAACTTCCCGATGAAAAATATTGCTATTCTATTATTCAGAAACTGTTAAAACCATGGAATCAGCATATAAGATCATCATAATTTTGATTGTTTATGATAAAGGAAAAATAAATACAGTATACTCGCTATTATCCGTGCGCGGATTATCGGTGCTCATTCCGGACTTACAAAAAATTTAAAGAGAAACATTTTCACTCTTATCATGCATGTAAAATTGACGTTGATGTGGGATCGAGATATTCATTCCGTGAAACTAGTGAGCCGTGACGGCGGAGGCTAAAGAATAGAATTTTTCTTCCTCCACATGCAATCGCTACCGATTCAACCCCTAATTTTCCGAAAATTAATCGTCCACTTCCTGCTAGCTCATTCTCGTACGAACACGCTTCCCTCTGACACGTTATTCTTTAATTTCTTCGTCCTCTTCCACTTTCGCGCTTGTTCCTTTAGTTTTTGAGTCTTGTTTATCGTCAGTTAGTAGCGTGAAATTTTTTACTGGTAAAAATGAATGGTGTGAAACGAAAACGAAACGTTTTAAATGTTAAACAAAAATTAGAAATCCTTAAAAAATTTGATAATGGAGAATCAGCTAGTATTGATGCAGAAGATGTACTAAAGGAGGGAAATATAATTTCTCATTCTGCTGTTCTACAATCTGTGGAAACTTTGTTAGATTACATGGGACAGAGGATTTGATTACGGTGACATTACTGCGATTCGTAGAATATGTGTCGATATACGACAAGAGATGAACAAAGAGAATTGCCGATTTTTTAAAGCAGTAAATGTTAAATGGAAAATTCGTAGTTTGATGTTATACAGCATGCAAATGTAAGTAATTTTTATATTTTTGTACTGATGTTGATTTTTTCTTTAATAAAAAGGAGTTTTCGGATTATCCGTGTTTTTCTATTGTCCGTGCGATCCCTCCCTGTGGGACCCGGATAATCGGGAGTGCACTGTAAACCTGCTAATAAACTACCTTATAAAAAAGAATTCCAAATATAAATCCAAACTCGAAGCCAACTTCTGCGAATTTTTACGAAAAATCTTTAATTTTAAAAGAAAGTCCAACAATTTAAGGAAGTGTTATAAAATTTAAAAAATGTTCAGTATCAACTGTAAATAATAAATAGTAATTTGACCATTATATCGATATATATGCAAACACATTACTAGTATTTCCTTAATTGTATTTTATGTGTTCACTAGAAAATTTTATTCGATTTTTTTCAAGTTTGAGAGAACCTTTTCAGTCTTATTAGATGGTTAAGAGAAACTCTTCCTTTTTTACATTACTTTCAAAGAATTCACAACTTTTATCCTTATTTGATTAAGCTTCAAAAATATTTTAAAATAGTAATTACAATTTTACTTTTTTTAAAGTATGACTATATTAACACATGAATAAAAAACAAAATTTATGTACGGTTATAACTTTTTGTACGCTTAATTACAATTAATGATAATAACACTTATTTCTGACCAAACAAATATTAGTTCCTTTCATTTTTATGATAGTAATATAAATATTTCTCACAAAGACTGTTTTCACCGCTGTCATGAAAATATGTTTTAAAAGTAAACGTTTCTTATTACAAAAATCATTTGGAATTCATATCCTGCTTTCTAATAAAAAATTATTACTCTCAAACCTTCATTAATGTTTCAGTCAATTTATTTTCCTCTATACCCATTAAATTTGAAGAAAATCAACAAAGAAAAAGTATCATGAGTTAAGTTTTTTAATTAGTAGCTATCAAAATTTCTCCGCTTTTTTATAGGTTTCCGTCGTTAAAACCAGTTAATTTTTTATAGTTTTTCCTCCTAATTAATGGGTTTAATGCGTTGATGGACAACGATCCTTTTTCAGGGTTTTAAATAATGTATGAAAAAAGGACTTAAAATTCAGACGGGTATTTTTAATAAAAATAAAGAGTTCTTTTCTTATTAAAATGAGTAAATGAACTTGTGATTATACCAAGTACATTTAACACGTGTTTTGTTTTTTGAGGATTCATTTCTTTTGCTGTCATATGAATTAATTATTACATTCTATATTCCCTGTCTTTATATTTGCCAACTCAATTAAAAAAAAGAACATTTTATCGGGGGTAATGGAATTCAAATTCATTTAAAAGAGAGATATAGAGTATCAAAGGAAGAGATAGACATTATTTAATTTTTATGTCTTTTCTACCTTCAAAAAAGAAATTGACATATCTCTACGAGATTCTTTCTGCTTTTTAATTATTCGATAATGATACGAATGCATGTATAGACAGAATTTTTATTGTGTTTTCTGAAGTAAATGAGTAATGTTATTAATATGTATACTTAACAACCTAAAATAAATTAAATGTTCCATTTTTTAGCAATGAATTAATTTTTTTTGGTTTGTTAGAAAAGATTCTGATGATAAATTTGATCACTCCAATTCCAATGTAAGGCTTAATCCCATTTTATCTCCAGTTTATTTTAAGTTTTCTAAAATCTGAAATCTAAATATCAATCTAAAAATAATTTAGCGTGAGGAAAATTATTTTTAATTGTAGTTTATTTCCTCATTTTTTTTCGGAAATGAGCAAAACGTTTTATGAAGAGTATACTTCACACTTTTAGGAAATTATTTTATATTGTAAAAGCATATTATTATTTCATTAAATAAATAAGAATTTTAATTTATTCTCCTATTGGCACTTCATGAAGAACAATTTAATAAAAAAATTTTAATGACCTTACCGAAAATTGTTTAGGAATGACCATTCATAATTTAAACTATTTTACAAATTATAAATAAAGAAAACTACTTCGTTTCTTCTAATATTTTCCTTATTTAGAAATTTTTAAGACATACAAGTGAGACTTTCAGGCAGGAACCGGCAATCATTTTGTATATTTCGGGTTCATCAATGCATATTTTAGAATAGTTTGCGTAATAATTACTTAATGTAAGTATACGTTATAGTAATCCGCAGGAGCAAATTTAGGAACATAGAGAGTATACGGAAGAACTTGATACCCAAAATCGTGTAATTTTGCGATCACAACTGCAGAAGTATGATTTGGTGCACTATCGTGATATAAAAGAATATTTTTCTTTCGATAGGTGAGATCATTTTTCTTCTATTATTTTTTTATTGAAATGATCCAAAATGATTTCTTTTATTATTTAAATTATCCTAAAAAGAAGCATAATATTGTCCGGTTATTGTTTTGCCCTTTTCCAAAAAAAATCTAAAGTGATAATTCCACGATTTTCCCAGAAGACTGTGGCCGTAACCTTTCCAGCTCATGGAACGGTTTTCGCTTTTGGGGGGAGACAGGGGGCTTGTAAAACATTGTTTTGAATGTTTCTTTGTGGCAAGCTGAGAGCGGTTTCACCTTTTGTTACAAAACGAGGCAAACATTCCTCTGGATTCGATTGAAAACAGCTTCAAATTTTCCTGGCAATATCTCTTTGATACAAAGAGAGAAATCTCGGTCCCATTTTGCGGAGAGTTCACGCAAAATAAAAGGTTCACAATCATTTAAGATTCCCATTGTCTTGGCAATTTCGCGAACCTTCATTTTTCTGTCAAAAATAATTACTTCATGGATTTCTTCAATGGTTTCTTGAGTAATAGCCTCACCAGGGAGTCCTGGGCTTTCCACGTCACATGTGTTACTTCTTATAAACTTATCTAATTGAAGATACAGAGTCCCTATAATGTTTATAAAGCTTAGCTTTGGTTTTCTGTGCCATTTTCCTTTTCAGAAAATAATATTTCTTTACTACACGAAATTCTTTCTCACCCATCACGGTACTTTCAGAAATCACGGTACTTTTTCTATTCAAATACGTGTTAAGCACAGTTTAATAGAATGAAAACATCCGTTTCAAGACTTACCGGAAACTAAAAATAATCTCGTTACGGTCTATAGGTGCAATCTCTTAGACTTTGCATGGACGTATCAAACAACTCTTATATATATATATGAAATTCCAAAGTAAGTCAAAAAGAAGAAATTGTAACAGAAATGCCCCGCATGTAAATACTATTTGAACTGGACCAAATTAGAATTAATGTTTTAATACACTTTGTAAGAATGGCAGAATCAAAGGGGTAAAATGAAATCTATCTAGACTTTCTTTCCCTGGGTTGTATCTGCACAAAAGAATCATTGATTATTTTTTTTCCAGCCCTCTCTATATGTATCTTGGAAAAGCAATTATCATTAACGCTTCTTAGACAAACACGTAGTTAAAAGCAGCAAATGACACTCATGTCCCTGCACAAAAGGGAGAAAATAATTAAGTGCCAACCAGTTCTCACTATAGACATTATCCAATGTTAATGGGAACCATAATATTATATTGTTAAAAAAATCTTCCAGTGGATGTGCGTGAATGTAGTAAAACAAGTAGGATAATAAAAAAAATAATGACTCTTTATTCCACGAATATTTCAGAAAACAAAACGTAGCGCAGGTAACAAAACTAATCAGAACTTTCGAAACTAATAACACAAGTAGGTAGCAGATGACTAATAAATCTCAGTAACAAGCACTTTCAATAGCTCTCAAAGTCTGTCAGCTCACCAGCTTGCGTTGCGGTTAAAATTCCAAAAACAGACTGACTCACTCAATGAGCTCTCGGTATTTATAGCTTTTCCGACAGGATGTGACGTCACATAGACTTCTGTCGGAGGTTCTTGATATTTCCGTTCCAATAGAGATAGGGCCATATTTCCGGCATTTTCTGGGAGCTTCGGTTTGTCGCCAAAGTCTCCAAGTTTGTCTCCATGGTCGGATTCATTTGCTTGTCTTTCAGTAAACCCTCTGTAAAAATATCTGGTTCGAAACCCGATTCTACTGAAGTTCCGCCGTGTATGGGGCCTGTTGCACGCTAAATCATACGTAGTGGCCAAAAGTCCTCCCGTTGGTGTGGTGCTATACAACCCACCCCGACCCAGCCTACCCTACTGGGTTTAAGGCATTAAAGAGTCGGAGGGGAAGAGAACTGACCAGCAGCAGCAGGAGGACGCCAGCCCCACTCGCATTTTTTAAAGTTTTACCCCATATATACATACTGCACCCCGCAACATGGGTGGAAATTAAATACATATTAACATATATAGAAGTTTCACATTACAAGGGCTCACCCGGCCAAGGAGACAATGCAAATAACAGCATATGGATTGAAAGTTATTTACTAATAAAAATTTACCATGGCAGGGGAGAAACAAACAATACATTCCCAATTTTAATTATCAATGGCATTCCACCCATAAGTTACAATGTGTGAGATGCAGCGCAAATACAAAAAAGAAGAAAAAATCAACCCAAAACCAAACTCAAAACAGACACAGACAAATTAAAACGAACACACAAACAAACTCTACACACAAAAGGAATTATTAAAACCATTATAGAAATTCCAATGGCTTAAATTTAATTTCAAATGTTTAAAATCTCAGAATGACAAGGCCATGAAATCGAACAAGGCCAAACAAACTCTCCGTTGCTGGTTTGATGCGGAAGTTTGGAGAAGGGGGTGCCTGCTCAGGTGTCGTCCTCGTCATCTGACTGCAGTTCAAAATTACGAGGTCCGTCTCAAAGTAGCCCACGTGTTGCTTCAAAACGGGACGTTAATATAACTTAACTAAACTGTAAAAATCTCTTTTCTGCCATAAGATTAGCATGTCAGGGAAACAACTTTACAGCCTCGCAACAATATTTTAGTCAGACTCGCCTCCCTGTGGGTGCATATAACACGACAATCGCACTTTTCAAATACAGAAAATTTCAGTTTTTCAACTGATATAAATAAACTTCCAACCAAAATCAAATATGAAATGCATGAGAAGTTTAATTTAAGTTTAAGTAAAGAAATAATAAACTCTGTAAGTGTAACCGGCCGTTGTTATTCTTAGTAAAATGAGAAACTGTATCAAGAGACAGATTTTTTACAATCTTATCTCACTATGCATTTCCTTAATTGATCGAAATAATAAGCAAGAAGAAACTATATTTAAATGCTGTATTAAATAAAAAACAACAGCAAGAAACAAAGAACAATTTCAATTTTATCAAAACTAAATCCCACGACTCCCTAGAAAAAGATAATCATTTTCAAGAAGCAATCATTAATCTTAAAATCTTACATAAAAATCCATTTGATTCCAAACCATTTTGATACTACCTTTTCTTTTAATATACATTCATTTACTTAAGTAGAAAAATGAAGCAGATGTAATAATCCCTTTTTATGCGAGAAATGGTTTTAAGATACAGCCATTATTCCATTTAAACCGATATTGTACTCGAAATGAAGTAAAGTGTATCGCATTCCCAGAACAGCCCAAAAAGCACTAAATAGAAAGAGAAAATACGTCAGTCTATATATATATATTTCGTTCCTCCAGTAAATAATTTAGTATACATATATTGAACGAATTTTTTGATAAAGGCAACATTTAAATTCTTTATTTCCTCTATTCAGTCGAATTATAAAGTAAATTTCAGTGTAAAGCCAAGTTCTCGTGAATTACATTTGTACTTTCAAATATCTGTAAAGCAGTTATTGTATAAATTTATTGCCTTAAAATCTTATTTCTGGCATATCATATAGTAGCATATCATGTAGTTTGCAGTTCCGGATAACGATTTTTTCGGTTATCCCATGAACATCTATTACTACTTTGTATGTAATAACAGAAAGTAATTCTGAAATGTTTTGAGTGTAAAATGAATTAAAAACTATCTTTGTAGGTTACACCTAGATTCTTTATTAACCCCTTAAGTCTCGCGCCTGTCATATTGACGTGCATCGAATTAATCGCATTTTTAGGCTTTTAATCCGAAATTTAATCATTAATTAGCTTTATAATTTGATACAAAAATTACGTAGAATCCATAAGCATCTCAAGTATTCTATGCCTTCTTAGATGAATGAAAACGACAGCCCCTTTCTGAAACAGGAGGGGCCATGTTATTAGATAGCAAAAAAAATGCGATAAAGTTAACCCTCCGTCGGGCACAATATTCGCACCGGCGAGTTCGGGCGCAATGAACCTGACAAGCACAGGTAAACAATATTGTTACAAAGCTATAAAATCGTTTCCCTGAGATGCTAATCTTGGCGACAAACTTGGCGCCAAATTTGGCGACCATTTTGGCGACTTGGCGACAAAGTTGGCGACTTTGGCGACAAAAGGAATTCTCTAGAAGGACCTCGAACTTTCAACATATTTCTACTGGTTTCATGAACTTTCTAAAGATTATGTCACTTCCTACGTAATGAAGTCACTTCCTGTTGAAAAGTATAAAAGGCAAGCTCTCAAGCCAAGAAGAGTGAGTTGGATTTTGATCTGCAAGCAAGCTGGTGAGCTAATAAGAAACCTTTGAGTGCTGTGTTGAGATTTAATGGTAATCTCTGTTGTGAATTTTTACAAGTGCTGTTTTAATATTTGTGTTATGTTTCTTTGCTTAGAATACCTGTAAAATAAAGAGCTTTATTTTTGTAATCCTGCTTATTGGACTGCATTCAAGTACACCCACAAGACGAATTTGTCACAATATCGAAATGAATATTGTTAATGCCCATTCTAAAATTAATCACTGACCTTCTTGGGGAAGCTTAAAAGAAAAAAGTTGGAATATCGTTGCAAAAATGTCTCGCCTTCGCGATTATTTCCGTTCATTTCAGTACGTGTCTTTTGGATTTGCGACTTAAGAGGCATTTCAGGTAACCCGGGCTTCGGTTAACCGAGGTTTCACTGCATTTAAATTAAACTACAAATCAGTAAAGTATGCATCGTTAGTTTTTAAAGTTACCCGTTCTTTTCTAGTTTTCAAATTCTTTTTTATATATCTGATGAAAGTTATTCCTGGGTTTTACTCTTAAATTTATGAATAATTTGTAACTTTTAAGAAGCTTTCTATTTGTGTAAAGTACGGAACATCGATTACAATTATTACTGTTGAAGTAATAGTAAATTTAATCTGTTTGTGCCAGTGATCTATTTTGAGAAAGAACTCTAGTTTGGAGCAAATGCACTAACACGTAACATTTAAGCATAGATTTAATTTTGAAGCAGGTAACCACAGACTCGGAGACTGGAGCTGATAGCGATGAGTGTAATGAACGATCAATTCCGTAGAAATGTGATTTATATGCAAACTAGCTAATCCCGCGCAGAGCATCTGCACGGTGTGCATAGGTTATATGCACACCGTGCATTTTCGGCTAGATGAACATATTCTGGCTTCTGATGCTTCAGCTCGCCAAAACTAGAGAGCTCGTCAACTATCGTCAAGAAAGAAATTGTGCCAAGCTGGCGATTCAGCGCTCCAAAAAATTCGCCATGACAAAAAAAAATTGTGCCAAGTGGTGTGCGTATAACGGAATAGTACCCAATATGCGATGTTCACGATAGTAAGCTCCATGGCGTTCACCTCAATTTTTGAATTTAATACGATGACTTAAACTATTTTGGCGATGATCTGAACGTTTTCTGGCTCGCCTAAGCCCATCTGCTTCACTTCTAACTGATCTCTTTTAAATAAATTCATCCAAATTTCGTTATATTGTAAGAAATATTGTGAACTCATTATCGAACTCATTTTCTTTTTCGAGAAAAAGTTGTTTTACACCAGAACGAATATAGTACAGTGTATGCCTATGTAGTTATGTCTAACATGGCTCCGATTTTGTTTTGTAAACAAACCGATCGTTGCCATTGGCAAAAGAGAAATTAACCTTTTTTCTGTGCCACGTAAATTAGCGTTTTATATATCTATATATATAAAAGTCAATGTTCGTATGTATGTGTCTTTAAAGACTAAAGAACTACTGGACCGATTTACGCGCAGTTTTTTTACAAAATTATCCGCGTTGTCCTGGAAAGGTTTAAAACTTTTGAAATCGTCGATCTGACCATTAGAAAGAAAGTTAGGGGCCTAATAATATTTTAATGTTTGGCTACCATTGGCGCTGGTATTCATTAATTTTTTTCCGTTACTAACAAAATCTACAACAACAAAACTGTTTATTAAGAATATAGCAAAATCAGTTTTTAAAAACACACTTTTAATTATGTAACTAAACAGCAGATTATTTTTATTTTAAATATTTTCCCTTTTTTAAATCTTGAAATCAATTGTTCTCAAACTCAATATCAGGTGGTGGCACCAATACGGAATCAAAATTTAATTTAATTAAGGATTAACAGATAATCAAGTTTTGAAAATATTAAAATAATGTATTGCCATCGATCATGCGGAAGTGTACAGAATTTCAAAACTGTAGCACAACAGGAAATGAGCTGAAAATCGATTGCAAGATTCCATTTTCACAAACAAAAAACATTTAAGTAAATTAAAGAGTTGTAAAAATGAAAATGTTTCTTCTGTGCTAATGAATAAAAAATAGACAAAACAAGTTTTAAATTAAATATCAAATATTCGGAACCATCAGTACATGAAAAAATGCGAGAAACTTCTCACATTGCATCCAGAGCAAAGAATTTCTTTTTAAATAGGTTCATCACGAGCAGCATTCTAGTCAAAAACACTTCTGAGTAACTCCTAACAGGAAATACATGAAAGTTAGAGAAGAGAAATTACTTCTAGTGTGATTCAAATGTATCTGCTCCGTGAAAATAATTGTGTTATCTATAATTTTGTAGTTATCTATATGCAATGAATCTCATAAATAGTTATTGATCGTTGTACATATTCAAAAGCATTTGCCATTCAGAAAACCTCATGATTGACATCAGGTTATTTATGAAAATACAAAATTGAATGCTACCTAATATGGAGAGAAATATAAGAATTTAAAATGACTCTAAGATAATGAGTAAAATTTTAATTTAGAAAGTAATTATTTAATCGAAATTATGTGAAATATAAGCTCAGTTATAATTACGGCACAGATTAATTTAATATAGTGATATATTATAGCACGGAATGCTTTTAATAGTTTAGAAAGCTAGTTAAAATTTTGCGGTGTTGGGTTCTGTATCAAATGAAACTTCCAAAGTAATGCAAATTACAAACATCGAAGTAACTGTATAATTTGAAATATCTCTCTAAACTTTTGTACCACACCAACAAGAGGATATTTAATACACTGCCATCGATTCAGTATGAATCAATCCCGCATACACGGTGTAAATGCTTTTCTAAAAGTGGACGGAGAAAACTTACTAAATCGTACATTAACACATCTTATCTTGACCCATCATCGATGTTTCCCCAATTTTAAAAAGCATATATAGCAACTGATTTTCCATGTCTGCATTTTCTATCTCAAATTTCGGTACTTTTCCGTTAGCCGGGCTCAAGCGAAAAATCGCCAGATAATGTAGAATTCCGCCAAATTTCTTATAACCATTCTCTTGGCGACTTGGCTCGCGTTTGGTTCACAATTGGCGACATTTACGCCCGGCTAACGGAAAAGTAGCCAAATTTCTCATTTCTTTAGATTTAACAGATGGTAATAATCAGTGGCGAATCCAGGGGGTTATGGAGCTTCAGTCCCCCCCCAGAACTAGATCGGAATTCTTTATTTTATTTAAAATCACTACAGCTGTTTTTTCTCAATCTCCCTTTTTAAAAAAAGACAACATTTTTTCCTGGCTTTAGACAGCTCGAAACTCTTCCCACTTCTGTAGTCATTCCACGCGTATTTGTAGCGTTGACGCGGTCAAAAACATGTTTTTGCTAGTTATTTCATTGTGTGTTTTATTAAATTATCGAAAGTGTTGTAGTGTTCTTTTCGATTCTTGTTGTCAGGTGAGTAAAGTCTGTAAAGTTAAAGTGCTTTGGTTTGCATAAACCATAAGGTTTGCGACGATACGAATTTTTTATAATACCTCAGACACACACACACACACCCGACCCAAATCTTGGATTCGCCACTAGCAATAAAAATAATAATAAAAAAGAATATTGTGAAAGATTTTTCACTTTGTGACACTTGCTCGATAACATTGGTAGTGACTGATTTGAATTTTCCGTGTCTGTCATAGAAAAATGACATTTTCAGTGATGATTCGATGCAGAGTGAATTTTGTTTAGACGGAATCGCATCAGAAATGCTCAGGTAGCAGTGAAAATAAAATCTCTCAAAGAATTGCATAAAAATTTTTTCTCGAAATTGGCGATGACGCGCGCACTTCTGAAATGCAAATCGTTTCTAGTCAATCGTGAAATTTAACATTTCTTTAGTATTACGTATCTTGAAATTTAAGCATTATGAATTTATTCGTTTCTTATTAAAGTGTTTGTTTAATAAATTAATTTTAAATCTATCTTAAAATATCGCACTTATTAGACCGTTTTACGACATAGTTTGTAAAACGGTATTGTTATTGGTAAGGTATTGTTAGATTTGCAATTTACGGCTTCTCATTAAATTATTGGTGCATGCAGAGATTTATTTTATGCTAAATCTGTAATTCTCGAGACAAATACAATTCATTTTCTTCGCTATTTAACATAGTTTGTTTTAAATTTAAAATCGCTAGCTTCTAAGATTCGCCACTAGGGGCGCTGTAATTAGTCTCAGATGACAGCGCATGTACTGTACGAAGACATCACTTCCAGATCTCTACCAATCTCATTCGAGAGCAACTTCACTGCTTAAAAATATTATATGAAACCCCGATTAACCGAAACCTAGGTTATCCGAAATACCTTTGAAATCGCAAATCCAAAAAACACGTACTGTACTGCACTGAAATAATCCGGAAGGCAAGACTTTTTTTGCAATGATATCCCATTTTTTTATTGTTGTTGTTAAGATTCGGCAAAAAATTCAGTGATTAATTTTAGAATGCTAAAATTAAAATAAGGGGTATTAACAAAGTTAATTACTATATTATTTACCTGTGTCTGTCAGGTCTTTTGCGCCAGAATTCGCCTGTGTGAATATTGAGCCCGACGGAGGGTTAGTTACCTTTAATAAAAAACAAAAGTGTAGCCTACAAAGAGATTTTTTAATTCGTTTTACATCCAAAACATTTTAGAATTACATATTGTAATCAGATACAAAATAGTAATGGATTTTCATGGCTAAACTTAAAAAATCGTCACCCGAAACGCCTCCCCCTTTTGCTCTGTTAACATGGGTTGCACTGTATTTATAAACGATGAATGTGCACAGTTCTCTTGATTAAATTTGGTAACTGATTAATAACCTAACCATATGTTGCACAGACTAATTAAATGATATATATTTTGATAAAACATAATAACTAACTCGCTCGCATAATCAATCCAGATAACGTAATAAAGGCAGTAACACTCATCTTTCATCAGTCTTCGATAAATTTATTTTTAATGTTCCTGTATTGTATAATAAATTTTAATTAAATATTTGATAGAAAATTCTACAGAATCATGATGTTCATATTTCATCATGTAGATTGTTATAACACAATATATTAGTTTCTTAGTCACCGAGAAATGAAAATTCCCTGTTGTCGATTCTATTTAATTCTTTCTTTGGAAATGTGCGCCATTTTATCTAATTACTGTTTATTAATAGAAATATTTATGGAAAGATAAATTAAAGTTCAGTAATTTATTTTGACAATGCATGTATAACTGAAGTGTTAGTAACAAATTAGAAAACGTCAAATTTCAATTTGAATTACATTATCAAAAGTGAGATGCAAAATTACCATTTATTGGATTAATGAAATGTAAAGTATCGTGATAATTGAATTACTTGGAGAATTTTGTTTAATAAAATTCCAGATATGCCAGTTAGGTGGATTGCGATCAAATTCTGGTACTAACGACCTATACCAAAGTAATGCTATTGAAATTTCATATAGGGAAATTATAAAAAAAATTGTTGATTGGTATTAAACAACAACTTTTTAAATATTTTTCATTTAGAATTATTTAAATTATAGAATTATTATCTCATTCTCAATTAGAAATGTGTTTGTGTCTTTAACATTTAAAAAGCAGTATATTCTGTAGTTATCTATACTGTAATCCTAGTTCGAAAAGGTAAGCTCAAATATGGAAAAGAGTAATTACAAAATAATCATCAAGTTTTAACTCATTATACAGTAAAATACCGTTTATACGTTTCTCATTTATAAGCCGTTTATGTTTATCGCAGTCCCGATTCATTCCTAACCATTGTACTGATAAATTATTTCGTTTATACGACGCAAAGCTTCAGTCATACGTCGTTTTCGCCTTCTCTAAAATTTTCTTCCTCAGTCATTACGGCCGCCACGACCTAGTTATAAGGTATCCTCGTCGGAGCCTGGGGATTCCAAGTTCTCAACCAGATTCCACTGAAGACCCGTCGTGGTTTGAGCCTGTTGCAAACTAAATCCTACATAGTGGGCTAAAGTCCTCCCTAGTGCGGAAGGTTGGAGAAGGGGTGCCAGCTAAGGTGTCATCCACGTCATCTGACCACGGTTGAAAATTAAGAGGTCCGTCCCAAAATATCCCTCGTGTTGCTTCAATACGGACATTAATATAACTAAACTAATCTAAAGCCTCAGTCATTATTTCTACGCTCCTATTTAAGGGTAAACCTTTCCTAGAAATCATGGGAGTAACTATACTTTCCCTTTCTGCCATTTCCGAATAAAGCACTACGTGCACGCACATTCGCATAAAATCAGAAATGTATAGTATTACTCAAGATACGCAATAAGGGTATGATTTTCCTCACTTTCGTGATAAATGTTTAATTTTAAAATTTAAGTATTGTTCCCATACTACAGTGGTGAGGAAAAAAGTGGAAATTATTATTTCTAAATGAATCTGCATTAGTAGCATTAAATTTGTAATAATCAAAAGCGTTTCTTAAAATTTCGATTATACGCCTTTTCATTTATACATCGTTTTACGACAGTCCCTTGAAAGACGCATAAACATGCTTTACTGTATTTAAAAAATTATTAAATATGCGAAAGTAAATGATACTTCATAAAAAATGGAAAAATTTCTTTTTATCCGAACAGTCATAATTGTTCCATTGTCCTATTTTCGTTACATGACACATAATTATACGGTTGTCCAGTTCTTCCCAGAGACGTTGTAGCATCCCATTCCCTATCTTCGTATAAACGTCGCTGTGATACGGTCCGGAGTTTATTGGGTGTAGCTGACAATGGTGGCACATACACAGAGCTTAAATGTGACCACGATGGAAGAAAACGCATAAAGAAAGATCTGGAGACGTTCGATGCTATCTAAAAAGGACGACAATAACATTATTATTAGCGACGATTGGCATTGAAAAATGTAATTAATATTTTTAAAGTTATATGATTTCACAACCTGGTCATTATTTTGTAATTGTCCTGCACTTAGAATATATTTTGTTTAATGTTCTATCACTAATGCTCTGTTTGATTTTTAAATCGAAGAAGTACTAATCAAGATAGCAATTGTTTTCGAACTGAGAAAAACTAATTTTACTTTGTTGATTCTGTATATCATGTTCCAGAAAAATATATGTCTTTAGGTGAGTGTTTATTTCGTTAACTGTCGAGCACCAAGATCAGGTAGAAGCGTGATATCCAGACTACAGGTGGCTCCAAGCCAATTAGAATACTGTGATAATAAATGTCGTTGTTGACCCTACCTTAATTTTGCTGTGTATGTTTATATTAGTCTCTATCTGATATCATCATCTGCCATTGCGCATGTTTTTACTTTTCAATCAGTTCAGAATTCTATTTATTTATGTTTTCCGATACGACACCTAAAAAGAAAAGAATTATTATTGTAATGCACGACATTAAGGAACGCCAAGCGATAGTACATATGATGTATGATATTACAATGGCTCATAAGTATGGACTAAATACTATTGAAGTAACCTTGAAATGCCTTGAACAACGAGAAGAATCCTCACGTTCGAAATTTATGCTTTTCAAGAGATGGCGCGCTATAGCAGCTAGAAAACATCGATCTGCCAGAAATCACCTTACTAAGAAACCTAACTGTTTTGTCGTATTAGATTCATTTTAATTCTCTTTAACTTTTTTTATTAGAACAGGCCTAGATGACTAGCTTGCTGGTTCCATGACGTCATTTTTATCTTAAAATTCAGTAATAATGAAATATGTTGTGTTTAATACAAGATGCAAGGTGTTTGGCATGAAAAGTGTTCCCGCTTTTTCTTTCCCTATTTTTGCGACATCGGCATTGCCTATTTATCTCAGATAACTGAAACTGTATAATATGATTTTCTCCAAAACTCAGTAAAATCTGAAAGTGGAGATTCAGAAAAATTTTAAGGTCGACATCTTTGTTCTTATTGATTGTTTCTACACTTTTTATCTGTGTTCGCGCATTATTTCTTGCGCTACAGTTGCGCTATAATTTCGATGCTGCATGGTTTTAATAAATACCGATCAATTAGCAGGGCGAACTAGTGGGTGCTGCCATTTGAATGTTGCTACATTTTGTCGTCGTAATTGAAAACCTAAAAACTCACCTTTTTGACGTTTAAACGTCTTCCGCTCGAAACAGTGATAGTCGGTCGCACTTTCTTTTGTGACAAAATACCGTCAGATTTGAATCGCTAATAACTGCGAGACTAATAATGCGAAAAGAATGGTTGACCCCACAACGGATAGATCATATCTGTAAGAGTTTGTCGCATAGTATTTGTTTTGCCTGTGACGTCATCGTAACAGTGTAGGCGCAGGCGCCTGATTGTTATGAATTAGCTTTATGTAAGATTATAAATAAGTGTAGCGTAGAAACGCGTTTAGCTAGGAGGTTGCTTCTGGTGTTATCTTAAAGAGCTTGAGGAGTATTACTAGGATCCAAAGTGGGACAATAAAAATATTTATCAGAATATAAGTAAATATCGGTATTAAATTGAAAATTTCAAACTCCGAATGTTTTTTTATTATAACATGCAGAATTTTCTTTCGAATTGTACGAAACTTACAGAATACTTGGCAATACGTAAAAGAAACATTGTATTAAAATTTGAAGTAAAAAATTTGAATATTACGGGAAATATAAGCATTTTTATTGTATAATGTTTTACTGAGCATACGCGAAATGTAGTTCTATATACTGTCAACAGATGGCACCATCAAAAGCTGCTCTAAATAAAACATAAGAAAGTCGCAGTTCGGGTCCGCGCCTTAAATTTTTCGTGAAAACGTCGGGATAAAATCATAAAACAAATGTTTCGTATTAATATGTAATTTAATTATCTCTTTAATACAATATTTACACAGATTAGTATAGTGGTTACAGAATAGATAAATCCCAAGTTTATAGCATGTAACAAGGGTTTGTGGTAGCTTGTGATTCATCTATTCTGTAACCATTACACTACTCTGCGCAAATATTGTATTAAAGAGATTAATAATTAAATTACATATTAATACGAAACACTTGTTTTATTATTTTATCCCGACGTTTTCACGAAAAATCTAAGACGCGGACACCCGAACTGTGCCCTTCTTGTGTTTACAAAGGATTGTGACATGACAAGGCATTCTATTTCTCAATCTCGAATGCATATATTGAAATACCTCGAATTCGAATAGAAATCTCGAATTTCATTCACTTCCATTTATCGACCCTGGGAGCTCGTATATTGAAAGAACTATTCTCAGATTTTCTTACCTTTTATTGGCACACAAGTTCTCAGAAATACTGACCGTGATTTCTTCTGCCATCTTCACTGACTAGAATGCTTCAAAGCGATTATTGTTTCTTCCTAAGGAAATGCTAACCACATTTTAAGAATTGCTGATCTAAAAAATCATACAAGTCTCTTTAACATCAGACCAGCAAATATCCCGTTCTTTGAAACTTGGATGAGTAACAAAAACCAGAATGATTAATCATAAGATTTTTTTTTTTGAATTCCTTTCATACTTCATGACACTTTAAGAAAAGCCTAGAAGACAAAGATACTTAGTTTTTATATACGAAAACTTCAAATGAAACAAACGACACTCGCACACTTAATATAGTTTCCTAGAAACTCGAATTGCACTGTATAAAGAGGTTCAAATCTTTCAGTATCCTTTTTGCTACATTAAGAAAAGAAGATAATGGACACATTGGGATTTACGAATAAGACAGACGGAGAATAATTTGCAGAGAAAAAATATATCTCGCGAAAAGTTTTGACACCAAAGCACCGTCTAGACGAAAAGGATAAATTTTGAGTACGAAAAAAAACCATTTCGCGAATTTGTATGAAAATTCCACTCCTCGAATAAAAATAAAATATTCGAGTGAATTCGATAAATAGTTACCTTGCTGGACAAAAGTATTTGGATTGTACAATCTATGATTGCGTTATTCTTCGTTAACTTTCAAAGTTGAAATATTAATCATTACTTAAAATTGTTCACGGTTTATGTTTGCATAATAATTTCCCATTTGAAATATACCCATTGTACTTAGTTATACTGACATACAGTGTGAGTTTAATTAACCTATACTCTGAACTGAAAAAAACTTTTCAGTCTTTGCATATAATAATACAACTTTTTTTAATCGAAAAGAATGAGGGGAGGGAATTTAATTGATAATATTTTGAAGTAAGAACTTTTAGAGACGACACAATAGAACAATCTAGTCGGCGAGGTGTCAGATACAGATTCAAGTGTTGCCTGCTGTTTTATGCTTGAAAATGAATTAAATATGGCATTTTTGACACTACTGTAGCCTTTTGGCTTCTTGTAAGACAAATCTTTCATGGGATTTCCAAAGAGTCCCACTAGCGTGACATCACAAGTTCGTGGATTAGAAGCCGCCGGATAAGAAAGCGGGATCTCCCTTCCCTGGTGTGTACAATAATGGTTTGGGCGTATTATCTGCCGGTGATAGTGCCAGCCTCCTATGGGAGGGGTCAGGCAAGCCGGTGATGGCGACTAGAACTCCGAGTCTCAGCATTCCAGCTATTGCAGCGACCGTCAATCGACGCCTTCGTGTCAGGCCGGGGTGATTTTTATATGATACCCAAAGACAGAAATCATGTAGATTAATACTTGCTGAATAAGGTGGCAGATCCAATACAGCAGGAAACCGATTTGGATATTGTAGTATGATAATTAGCATTTCAAACTCACTACCACTCTTTTGGAAGGCTTAAGACGGTTTCTGTATGTTAGAGACCACTTCATTAGAAGTTGTGTTGCATTTTCAGCAGATAGATACCGATTTTTACCAACGAAATTAAGATCTTCGGTTCAAAATCTCGGTTTGTAGACGTGTTAAAAAAGAATAGTGTCGTTAAACAATTTCCTTTTATACTTTCTCTCAGTGCGCGCAATTGCAGCGACATCTAGAGAGACCCAAAGTAGTTATTTCAGAACAAAATTGTAGTTTAATTAAAAATTACATTGTACTTCTCAAACAGTAAAATGATTACTTTTCATTATTTTAGACACCAATTTCAGATGGTCAGCACTCAATCGCAGATATCCTTTCATGGTGATTTACTTTAAATAATGATATCGGTATCTTCAGCATTGTACCTAAATTAAATGTCTTCTAAAATTAATGTTTGTTTGGAATTTGCTTCCTGCAGCTTCATTTTTATTTTTATGAGCTTTTATTTAACGTGATTAGTTTCATATTTATAAAGATGGAATTTTCCTGATGCACTAGAGCTTTGAAATTTTGTATAGTGGTGTTTTTCCGATAAAAATATAACATTTTAGAATTTTCTGAACTTATAACCAGGAAATCTATTTATTTTAATTAAATTTTGATTCCATGCGAGAAAGGAAATTGATTGCGAACACCTATAATATTTGTAATACGAAATTACAAATACTATGGGATTTCGCAATGTTAAAGATTACTTCAAAGTATATGCAAGAAGGTTAATTAGCCGTGTTTAGTACGTTTTTCTATGAAGATAGATGGAAGCATGAGCTAACTGCTAGTAAGTTTATCTAACAATTTCTCCAACGGTTCATGCGCGTATGATTAAAGTGTTCTCTTGCATTTACGGCGTGCTAAAACGTGCTCAGACGATCCCTGGCATCAGAGAGGTTAAAACATGTTGGCGGTAAAAACGCGGAGTAGCGCGCGCGCAGTTTGGCGATGGCGTGGCATACGGTAATGGTTAACTACTTTCTTTGATTTTAAAATTCCTCTTAGATCTCATCTATTTATAACTCATTCTATGTAATTTATAGTAATGCATCTAATAAAGCTAGTTAGTTCTTTTACCACTGAGCAATTACTTTAGTCACCAAATACCCTAAACAACCACCTCTCCTTCTATACATATACTAAAATCCAATTCCAAAATAGGCTAAAGACTAAAAAGTGGAAAATAATAAAAAATGAAAAAAGTTTTTAAAAACACGCTTTTATTAATGCACTAAGAAAGAGGAAATTAATATTTTTTACCAGAAATATGGAAGTCAAAATAAGATCGAAAAGGCATGAGGCACTGAAACAACACTCAAAGGAAATTAAACCTTAAAGAATATCGTAAGAAAGGAAATTAAAGCTATCTTATAAATGTGATTAAAATTCTTATTTATTTAGAGCATTTCTATCCGTTCCTCGCCTTCTAACGATTTTGTTTTGACATCATTTGATTGATTCATTTTTTAATAATCTTAGTACGCCCAAGAGCGCTTTGAATTTTTTTCATTATTTTATTTCTTTATTTATTATTCATTGAAACTTCCTGTCCAATTTTTAGCAACCTAAGACATTTGGATTGTGTAATATTTTTTGTTAGAATATCATAAATGTCAGACAACCATGTTCAGTCAACTAGTAAGATAATGTGCATAAATAAATTTTATTCATGTAACTTTAAATAGCTTCATAACGCATATCACAGCTGCGTTTAAACTGGAGTCGCATTGATTGAACTGAAATGTGGTGAATGGACAGGACATTTTAATTGCTAATGATCCGCAAGTTCATCTAAGGTAGTTATGTTGGGCTACCGCATAACACCTCTTAAATAGCATCCCAACCGGAAGTCATTACTGAGGGAACAATACCATAGCTTTGGATATCATATAGCATTTACAAACTATGCTTACTATCTCGTATACAAATTATGCTGCGTTTCTTACGGCCATGACTTTATAAATTTTAATTGGATATAATGTACTGCTGAAAAGAAGATAATTTTGATCAGTTCGCAATAGGAACTAAATATTTCATCATCATTTTTGCTATTGCGTCAGCCTCATGATTAAAATATGACAAAAACTAGGATGGTGCGGTTTCTTTCACCATTATATAAAAGATGAAAAAAATTTAGACATGATAAATAAAAAGGAACTTCTAAACATTAAATTAAAAATAGACACACACAAAGCTCATGAAAAATAAGACTAGCAATAAAAATAGACATTTCGTCAGCCTCATGATTAAAATATGACAATATCTAGGGTGGTGCGGTTTCATTCGCCATTATGTAGAACGTGGTAAAAAATTCAAAAATGAGAAATGAAAAGGAACTTCTAAGGAATAAATTAAAAATAAACATACACAAGCACGTGAAAAATAAGACTAGCAATAAAAATAGACATAAAAGAAAGTACATTAGCAACATGAATACATTTATACAATCATTTGTACAATTAATAAATTAAGTAAATGTGGATTATAAAAGAATAAAAAACCTGAAAGTAGTTGAAACTCAAAACTTCAGCGATATTAAAGATTTATATGAATTACTTAATATATAGTGTTTTCAGTAGCATATATTCATTGATAATCATTATATTTATATATATGGATAAATAATTTGATATACATCAAATATAAATTCTCTGAATAATATTCCAGTATTTCTGTCAACATTTTTTGTCATTTTTTCATAAATTAATTCAGTAGTTTAAAGATATTTAAAACAACAGGTGTACGAGTCTGTTAAGAAGTAAGAGAATGGCGAAAAAGTGTAGAATCCTCTTAGATGGAATGCGATTTTGAGTACAATTTGCTGATTCAGCATTTTAAAGGGGCTCTCGATGAAGACTGGTCCTCGCGTTTACGTTCAGACAGTCTAAACAACCTGAACGGCTCTCGACAGGAAAAGTTTTATCACATAAGTTGTACAGTCGACGCTCGTTATAACGACCACACATTATAGAGACCATTAAGACCAGTGATAAAATCCCCAACTGTGTTTCCCTATACAATCTATGTTATTTTACTTCCGGTATAACGACCGTCCAGTGTCGTCTAATCCCAATACAACGTCCGAATTCAGCGGACACTCTTCCCGGTATTTTTCCAAAATTCCTTTATTTTCAACTTTAAAATCTATTTTAGGAATATATTTTTAATTGATAAAATTTTATTTTTAATACCAATGATAAAAAATAATTTGAGTATTTAGTTGGATTCTCTTTAAAAATAGCCTATTTTTAAGGTACTGGTGAGCATGCATGTGTATATTTTTTAATTATACCCACTATAGCGACCACTCGTTATAAAGACATTTTGCTGTGGGACGTAGAGGGTCGTTATAACGAACGTTCATTGTATTAAAGGAAATACAAATCAGATATACTATTTACTAATCTAAAAAATCACTTAGAGTCTTTTCAGCATCAAGCCAACATATCTTTCACTCTTCAAAACTAGCATGACTACGTATATCTCGGAAGTTTCCTAAACTATTTTTGATCTATAATCCTTTCAAACTACATAAGATTTCAGGTAATCCCTAGAGCACTCGGGTACTTAGCTTTTATGTTAAGATAAAAGAAAGGAACCGTGCACACTTCGTGCAGTCTTCAAGAAACTTGAATTATATTTTCTAAAGAAGTTCAACTCTTTCAGCAACCTTTTGGCAGAGTAATACAGAAACGGAGTGGTCACATGAGGATTTACGAATATGGTTACCGAGGGATGATTCGAAGTGAAAACGGTGTGTCTTGCGAAATGTTTCGGCACAAAAGTTCCGTCTAGACGAAAAGGATAAATTTTGAGGAGGAAGAAAATTTTAGCAATTACTTGACTCGAAATCTATAAATACTCCTTTCCCTCATTGAAAATTAAATATATGATAGACTTCATTAAATACGTACAGTACTGGCCAAAAGCATTCACACAGAGAAACTTTAAATGAATATGTTTCACTAAATACTTATTAATATAACTTGAAAAATCAATTTTTATTTAAAGTTGTTCGTGATTTGTATAGTGAAACCTCGCATAACGAGTCATTCGCATAACAAGCAAAATAAATTGGAAAAAAATGACTCACTTAACGAGTGATGTTTCGAATAACGAGTGACGAAGAGAGAGGAAGAGCCGGATTCTGAGTCTGCTACATCCGCATCTTAGTGTTGTTCATGATCACTTGTATCCAGACATACTATTTGTGATTATTTTGTGCAAAGTTTAGTAAAATAACCCTCTCAAAAAGAAAAAGCAGAAAGAAGACATCCATAACAGATGAAAAATAACCGTTGAAATAAAACATAAAATCATTGAAAAGTTACATCGAGACGTGAGCGCTGCTGATTAAGCACGCACAGACAATCCATCTACATAACCATTTGCACTATCCTCAAGAAGGAAGACATGATTGAGGAGATAGTTGCTTCAAAGGAAGTGATATCTACGCAACGGTTACGTATTTTCGACAATGTTGAAAGTTTGCTTCTCATATGGATAAACGAAAAGCAATTGCGAGGCAACATTATTAATTAAAAAATCATTTGTGAGAAGGCGAAAGTGATTTTGTAACGTCGGCAAAAAAAAATCTCTAGACAGCTTTCTAGTAAAAAAGAATTAGGTATCATAAATAATAAAATATTTCGATTTTTTTTTTAGTTTTCTGCAAATCGAATCCGCATTCCAGGTTGGTTTATTCCGCGATAGAAGAAAAAATGAAGATGATTCTCTATCCTTAACACTTTTGTGTATAAATTTCTTTGGATAAACGTTATACCTAAAATTTTTGAGTATTTTTTTTTCGGGAAAGAACTCATTATCGTATTTTACATTAATTTTTAACGGAAGAATTGTTTCGCTTAACGAGTGTTTCGTACCGCCAGGAGAAAAACCCTGAACATGGTTGCCTCACGTAGACGAGTCGAAGAAAGGAGGAAAACGAATATAAAATCAACCGCAACATTTGGCAAACTAAGCGCTGTTTGTCAGGAGAGAATTCGTTTCCGACCGAAGTATAAAGCGAAACAAGACTTCCGCCGGTTCTATCTCCGCCAAACGTAATGAAGCCCTTTTCTTCACCCCCCAAAATGCAGTGGAATATCACGTATCCATAACGACCGCCACCGAGATGTCAAAAGTTTTTCTTGTGGAGGTAAGACAGCATTACGAGTAAGCTTCTGGAACGAATTATGCTCGTTAAGCGAGGTTCAACTGTATTTGCTCAATGATTTCCCATTTAAAACAAAAAGTAGGAAAGAGTACGAACTTTCATTAAATTGGTTCACGCCACGTCATAATCACATAACAAACTCAATTGTGTATGTTGCAAGTTCAAGTCTTTTTCCTCCTGCAGTACTTTAAGTTGATTCCAAAACTAAATTTGCGCACGTAATTAGCCGTTTGTCATCTGAAGACGGATTTACTCCATTTTTTATGCTTTAAAAGTGGACGATGGTAATCTACCAGATGTTGTGCCCTATTCATACAGATAGTCAATCGCCCCTGCAAGCTCTTTAGGATCTTTAGCCAATCTCAACTATTGCCCTTCAATCTTGAACATCTGGAGCTCCTTAATAACTGAAGTTTTCATCTCCTGTGTTGAAGGACATTAGAATGTACTAGGGAACGAGGTTGCTGGCCAGTTAGCCAGACAGGCTAGTCATGGCAGTACTCTAGGGTGTCTCAAATAAAATCTTTTTTTAAAAAAATCATTGCTCGCCAAGGTTTTCCCCATTTCTTTTGGTCCTAATAGAGAGTATATGAAGTTTCAGTCTTCAAGTTAAAAGGAAGGTTTGCTAGTAAAGCCCTAAAATTTGAAAAAAGTTCTTAAAATGTTCAAGTTAATCTTAAAGTTTTCAACCAGACTCCATCTTAGTTCATTTTAATCTTAGTAAGTTTTTAAGCTGTTATTGTGAGTATTCAGTAAACTCGAATGGTGTTTTGGTCATTTTATGCTTATTTTCTCAAATCATAAGTGGTTAAGGGTATAATTAATAGTAATTTGTGTTTATATTCTAAGTAAACATGTCCATAGGAACAAATATAAACCAGTTTTAACACATTTGTAACCATATAAAATTTCTAAAACAATTCTAAATATTTTACATTTTAAGAGCTTTTTACAAATTTTAGGTCTTCACAAGCAAACCCACCTGTTAACTTAGAGGGCTGAAACTTCATATATTCTCTATTGGGACCAAAAGTAATGGCAAAAATCTTGGGGAGTAGTGTTTTTTAGACACCCTACAGTACTGTCAACATCAAGATCAATCTCCCTAAATCTTGCCTTAAAACATTCTCAAAAAGTGTTCCCTTGAAATTTCGCAGGGTAGATGGAACTTTCCTTTTCGTACCTCAAGTTATTATTAATAGAGCCTCATTCAATTCAAAAATGAATCAGTTCATCACAGGACATGGGCCCTTCGTTCGGTTTATGTTCACACGATCGTTGCAATTGCGGTGATAAAGGTGATCCAATCCACTACGCAACAGGCTGCCCAGTGACAAAACCCTTTCATTTCATGAAGCCCAGCGCTGAAAACCTTTTGAAGTGGGGTGAAAATATTGTCCAAGACAGAAGATCCCTGGCCCGTCTCATGCGTATTATGGCGATCTTGCATGATTAAAGGCATGATATTATCAATGATTAAGAAAAACTTTTCTCGCTTCCATCAGCCATCAAGACTTTTCTGTGTTTGGTTGTGTATCAATTGTTGTTGTTGTTGTTTTTAATTTTATTTTTTCTCTTCTTTCTGTAATTCTTCTTTACGCTGAGAGGGATTTCTATAACCGTAAACCTTATCTGATCGATTCCATCCAGGTGGATTAACAATAATAATAATAAATAATTTTTATTCTCTTATTGGGATTTTATATACCAGCGTTAATTCACTTTTCATAATTGATATTTCAACAGGAGTATTTTCATTGCAGGGATTTTTTTGGCGCTCTTTTTACACCTTTTTATTTAACTGGACTTGTTCTATTTCTTAAATATGGTATTTTGTAATTAATTTTTCACTCGCTTCCTAATGGAGTAGGGTGCTAAAATTTTATTCAGCTTGGTACTCATAATAGAATATTTTAATTTTTTTGAACTTATTTATTAGTTAACTATTAAATTGTAATTAAAATTGCTTCCATATCCGAGGTATCATCTGGCAGTGAACTTGAGAAAAAAATGCTTACAACAGTCCGTAATATTTATGACGATGAATTATGAAATATATGAAAGTGTAAAGAGGAGGAAACAATAAACGTAATATTTAAAACGCGTCTTTATTATTACACTAAAAAGAAGTAAGTAACTTTATTTTATCAAATTTGTGGTAGTCACAACAAAATCGTATAATCATAAGACAATGAAAAAATTACAGTAGGGTGATTAAGCCATAATGAATGCCATAAGGAAGAAAATTCCCATTAAAAATTAAAAATAAATGTAATTATGATTAAAGTTCCAATTTATTTAGAGTATTTCTCTAATAGCTCCACATGCTTTTACGATTCCGACTTAGCCACTTGTAGTGTAGTCCATCAACGCACTTCCTGCTGTTAGGAAAATATGCTGGTTATCATTCCTAGATGCGTTCCGGATGTGAAGGCGGTCGAATGACCGGGTGTGGTTAGTCATTAACACTGTGAAAGTAAGCGTGGGAATTCTGGGATTGAGCCAGTTTTCTCTCTTCTTAACTGTGAAGTGTACGTAAATCCGGAGTTGGATTCTGGCAGAAGCTCTGTCCGGACCTTTGTGTAACGAACACTCCGCCGTGTAAAGTTCAGCCGTGAGATATTCTGTGACCTTAATCTCAAAATTGAACCCAATTATGGGAACTGTAAATGCTCCCCTGTATATTTATTGTAAATAAATATATTATTGTTAATATTATATATTATTGTTATTAATACAATGATGAACTAACAGATTGCAATACACACAAAAGACAAAGTCAAAACAACAGTATAAACCAGAAATAAGTAGAGAATCCGACAGATGAACTTTCTCAAGGTCCCCCCCCTGCCGGGATTCTAAATTTCTCAAAAAATGAATGACGGGGTGAACCTCGAGAAAGACCCTCTGCCGGATTCTCTTCTTATTTTTGGTTTATATTGTTGTTTCGCTTTTGTCTTTTGTGCGTTTTGCAATCTGTTTGTAAATCTTTGTATTTTTGTCATTGTACTTTTGGAAGCTGCTGCTTTTGAGTGCACCTGATGCTCTGTGGTTATGTTTTTTGTGGCTCTGTTTGCTTTTTTCCCATGAACTGATTTAGTATCTTTTGTTATTTTGTGTATTTTATTGTTATTAATATATTATTGTTAATAAATATATTAATCTAGATTCAATGGCTGTGCGTACTTCTGTAGTAAGACTTGACTCCAGTAAGTTACACACTATATTTTTGATAAAAAAGATTTACTCTCTGCTTCTTAGTACAGTAAAACTTCGATTAACCTTCATTCGTTTAACCGTCAGTTTTGGTTATCCGTCATCGTCTAAAATCTAAGGCTCGAGCCTCAAAGACACAGAAAGAGATGGCAGATTGTTTTAAAGAAATGTAAGTTGACACTACGATTATACTACTCTTATACTAATTAATTAATATAGTGGATAGTCGGGTAAGAGGGCGACCTGAAGCTTTGGGGATTTTTCCTGACCTCAATATTCGTTGAAGGAGGATTATTGTTTCGGCAAAATCCTTTTGCAACTCTTTACTTTAAAATTATATTTTTTAAATTTTTTTTCAAATTTGAGACCCCAAAATTTCATTTTAGAAAAAGAAGTAATTTTCGTCATCTTACCCGACTGTGCGAGTAAGATGACGAACGGTGTCGGGTTTACCTTACGCAGAAAGCCTTATGGACAGCCACGTTAAAACTTATTAAAATGTATAATTTTATCTTCCAAAAAATTATTCTTTTAATATAGCTAAGCTTCTGTTCTAATCAAACGCTAATCATGTGATTTTTCCTTACCTGATTCTGGTTACGTTTTTAATCTTTAGATTAATCCTCTGATTGCGTATCCCGCGATTTCCGCCGGTTGGAAGCAAGTCTATTTTCTGCTGCATCCTGCGATTTTCACAGGCCGATGTGTTTACTTAGTACTTTGATAGGATCATATTATACCAATAAACCTTTGCATATAAATAACAACTCAGTTGCCTGAACGGTATTTGAACACGTTCGCAAACATTGCATCTAAATAGTGATTTTAAAAAATTACACAGTCAGAGGGTTAAGACTGTAAGAAATAACAGATATTCTTTTAAGACTTGGATTTTAAAAAGCGTCGGTTTCCGGTCCAACCGATTAAAATGCATCGTTCAACAACATATTTGTTAGACAGCAAGCGCAGATAAATTTAGTTTTGGCACCTTTAATTGTCTTCACAACTTATAAGACGCAGGGTTAGTGAAGCCAATCCATTGAATTGAATCATGGTGAATGGAGTGGACACTCTAATTGCAAGTAAGTCTCAAGATTGCTGTGCGTGGTTTGGAATAATCACCTATTAAATAGTTTCCGGAATTGGAAATCATTACCAAAGGTACATAATAATATCGCGCTTAGAATTCTACATGCATGTCGCATAGCTTTCAGAAACTATTGCAAGCATGAAACACATTTTATAGAACATTCTCTATAACTACCCATTTACGTATGGACGAGTTTTATGGTTTGTTATTTTGGATTTAAAGACCGTTTTTCGGTAACCCTCCGATTTAAGCAATCTCCAAATCCTTTTGGAAACTGTATCAATCGCCAAGTTCGAATCAGTTCTTTCTTTAGTACACAAAGAAATTCTGTGTTCTTAGAGTTCGTGTAATCCTTTTTATTTAAATCGATTTAAAAAAGCCTTAAAACGGCTAAATTCCAAATGGAACGATTGCAATAAGTTAAATCGTTTGCTTTAGCTTATTATGATCGTGCTTACGATTGCGCCGGTGATTATCTAAATCGTATGGTTAAAAATTTAACAGCCATAGAAGTCGCCAAAAAGAGCAATAACGAATAATTATGGAAGCCTTTTCACAAAATGAGCTCTTATTTTAAGTAAATATTGAAAGCTACAGCAATAGGAACATCAAATTTAATATTATCGAAGTATCCTTAAGCCATAACATTACAAAACTTTACTTTAAACATTAATTAGCATCTTCAAACAGAGTGTAGAAATTATGAAGAATTGCATTGACATAGCATTAACAGCGGAAGTCGGTTGTTTTAGTGGAAGTCTTGCTTTAATGCAAATTAACAAAACAGAAAACTCGTTCATACAATCTTCAGTGTAAGTATGGATTACATATTGTTTCGATGCCTTCAATTTTTCCGCCAACTTCTCTTTTACATGATTTTAATTTAATTGAAATTCTCTCAAGTTTGTAATAATGGATCGATTTTCGATTTCGAAATCGATTTTTTTTCACACAGTTGCTGATGTAAAAGTGTTTAGAATTTTGTACAGTTGTGTCTTCCCGATGGCAGCACAGTATTCATTATTTTTAGAACTAATTTCAATTAAATTTTTATTCAATGAGAGGTGTCATTTGGCAGTGAATTTGGCAAAAAATTGATTCCGGTAGCCTATAATACTGATAAGGATGCGCTATGAAATGTATTAAAAAATAAAAAGTAGAAAATAATAAAAATGAGAAAACTTTTTAAAAACCATGCTTTTATTAGTGAACTAAGAAGTGAAAAGTACTCTTTTTATCAAAAATATGAGTTCAGAATAAAATGTAAAACATGAGATCTACAAACACTACAATAAGGATTTGGGTGAAAAATGTTCATTTACATTTTATAAATTGAGATAGTTAACTAGAAGAGCCATTAACTATTTTAAGGGTATTTTTCGCCAAAGAATTTTAAAAAAAGAAATTACGTACGACTTTCGGAACAACAACAAAAATTTTATTACAAATCGAATTAAAAAATAATATAACTTGCATACATTAATACATCTGCATGCGTGATCTCATTACAGTTTTCTAAAGCCGCGTACATGAATACACGGCTTTAGAAATCTGCAATGCGATCACGCACGATCGGTGAAAAGCAGTATAAATTAGTTTTACAGAATCAAGGTTTATCTATAAAATAAGCTTTATCAGAATCACTGCATCATCATCACATAGCGTGAAGCAGGCTTGGAGCCACCACAAGGGAATTAAGCCTCTATGAATAAAGAATAAGAATAATTATAATATAATATATGAATGATGAATAATAATGATAATAATAATCAATTTTAATGAATGTTTAAGATAAAGAATCTTACCGTTTATTAAAATTGAAACTTATAAAAGAATGGTGGTTAAAATTTCAATTTACATAAAGTATTTTTGTCAGTGCTTCACACTCTTACGATCTTATTATAACCTCCTATTATTGATTTAAAAAAATATTGTTTTCTACATCGTAGCATACTAATAAAAATGTAGTTTCGAAAACTTTTCTATTTTTATTATTTATACGTTGGTGAGGGCTTCATTCGAATAATTTTTAATAACTCCTCACCAGCTTTTTTTAAACTCTCAGAATTAAATTCAGGTTATTCTTTTATAGGATACTAGCAGTACGCACGTTGCCCGTGGAATCAGGACTTGAACAAAATGGGGGGGGGGAATGCGTGACGCGAGGAAGGTCATGCACCAGCCAATGAAATTGCAACAATGAATTCTGGGATCGTCCGGAGAAACTCTCGCTCTTAAATCTCGCTAGCAAAAAAACTGTTTGAACTGATCGCGAAAAAATAATTTTTAAAAAAAACGAAAAAAGATATTTTAACCGTTCTCGTTTTAAATCCGAGAGAAACGTTCCAGTTATAAGCTGAAAAAAATGAAAATTATAGAGATGTTAGAATGTCAGATGCAAGAATTTGAAGAAATCCTTATTAAAAATTACCATAAAAGTGACTATTTTTCAAAACTTCCTCAAAATTCCGAAAAATTACGTTAGACGTACGAAACAAACTTCATTAGAAAGGAAATCGTTTGTTCTTTCCGATGGTTGTATAAATGTTTTTTTCGTGCAATTATTCGAAGCCATGCTATTGAGAACTGAGTGCGAAACATCACCCAAAACAACACAAAATATTACATAAAAAATTTTCTAGATTAAATTTTAAAATTCCGTCTTCGAGGTGCATTCAGTCACCATTACGACTACCTGTGTGCCGAATTTCATGGCTGTAAGTGCGATAGATTCGTCTGGACATCGCAGACTTAAACACACGCGTACACAAACATTGCCTTTTATAAGTATAGATTCCAGTAGAGCAGGTAAATAATAAATAGGACATATCACCATCACTAATTATTTCAATAAGAATGACTGATTTTTTCATTTTTCACTCACTAATTTTTTACTATTTTATTTAGATTTCCAGTATCTTTACTAATCTTGCCATCAGGACCGTCTTAACAAATTTGAGCCACCTGGGCTAGACAGTGGCAGAACGACTGAGGGGGCAAGAGGGGTATGCATGCCCCAGGCTCTGCTCTTAGGAGCCACCATGGAGTCAAAATATTACTGCCTTTATGTCACTTTTTAAAGTAAAATGTGATGAGGTGGAATGAAAATAATACCATCCTCCGAACGTCATTTACGCTTGCTAAGCCGCTGATGGCGACTGGGGTTTAAAAAAAGGATATTATTCTTCTGGGGCTACTTAAATCTCTGAATCCGGCTAGAGTGAGAATTCTATTGCCTCGAAACCTGGAGTGAATTTTCGCTCACAAAAACAGAATGGAATCGTCATGTTCTTTACAGAAATTCCAAGAGGTCGACATCTATGGTTGCCCGATCAATTGTCAACAAAGAAAGGAACTACATTTTTCCTAAAAAAATTCACCCATGCGCCCGAAACCTCCTGAGTCCGGCTTCTGTCGAACGGGCGGTTTGAGGCGGAATAGGGCTCACAGGGTTAAACTCACTACGCCACTGACAATGGTGACAAATTAATTGGTGTTTGTCATTTCCAAAAGCCACATAGAATTAAGGAATCAAAAAATGGCACAGCCCGGAAGCTGTTTATACAAGCTAAACCACTAATGATGATTACAGAGTGCGAAAAAAATCATATTATGACTCGGGCGCCACTTACCCTAGCTACGCCACTGGGGATAGAGTAATTTGGCACCCCATCAGAATCGTAACTAGGAATTTAAGCGCCAAAGGCCCAACGTAAATACCAACCTAATAAAATAATTGAAAGATAAAAAGTCACCTATTTTATCATTAACGTCTTAGAAATTATGAAATCGCCTCCTTTGAAAATAAGATTTTGCAAGCCAACTTCCGCCACCCCTTTTCGTATATATGGTTAATTTTAACGGTAAGGTTATATTAAAATATTTTTTCTCAATTATCTTCTATATATTTTATTAAATAAAAAAATCATCATATACTTAATATTTAAATTAACATAATAAAACAAATTTAATTATTTTGTATTTTAATATTTTAAAATCCTTTATTTAATTGAGCCAAAAATATGCATTTTAATTTATAACTAGCCGCTCTCGGCGCCCCCTGGAGGGTTCGCGGTCAGCACCCACTTTGCTCCGCACTGCCCCTGCCACCTCGCTGCTTGGAGGCTTTCGGCCACTACTTTTTCAGTTTTAAATACTGCACCATACATTCTCTATATGATTTTTGGATTTCGTTCAAAAATGGGGGGTGGTGAGGGGCAGGCGACCCTTGATGATATGTCTAGACGTCATAAGCTTTCGTATGAAATAAAAATTGTCGAAATCCGTCGAGTTGTTGTGGCTGGCGACTGTCTAAAGTTTTTCCCCCGTAGTGAATGTTTGATGGAGAAATATTTTTTCGATTTCGTTCGAAAATGGGGAGTGGGAGTAGGCGACCCTTGATGACATAGCTAGACATCATAAGTTTTCATATGAAATCAAATTTATCGAAATCCGTAGAGTGGTTGGGGCTGGCGAACTGTCTGAAGGTTTTACCATATTATTTTAAATATATAGATGTTACCGGCAGTGTATGAAATCCGACATTCTATAGAATACCTAGGCATTTTATAGTATTCCAGGCGTTTTTAGGCAAAGTATGAAATATGAGAATTATTACATACTTTCCCTAGGCATTGTATATAACACTTAGGCATTTTATAGAATGATAAATGCTAGTTAGGCAAAGTATGAAAAGAAAGTCATACTAAGACCATTATTTAAAAAAATGCATACTTTAAAAATACAAATGCTATTTTAAAAAAATAATTAAAGACTGCCATTAAAAAACTTTAATTCAAAATACACAAAGAAAAATGAAAGTCGTACAAAACAAAATTTATGCCTTTCTTATGACAAAACAAAAGAAATATGAAACTACTTTATGCATCAATAAAGGAAATAACTTTATTTTGAATTGCGCTTAATTTTATTTCTTAAAAAAACGAATCGATGGTGGATTTCATACCTCGCCGGTTTCTCATTTGGCATTCTATAGAATGCCCAGGAAATGTGTGATATGTTAATCGTTTCATACATTGCCGGCCAGTTTTCGGAATAATATAAAATGCCTACGCATTCTATAGAATGCCGGATTTCATGCATT
>BGPR01000352.1:353509-384375 GCA_013235015.1 Araneus ventricosus
TCGTTTTATCACAGTCCCGATTCATTCGAATTCATTGTAATGATAAAGAGTTTCGTTTATACGACGAAAGGATTCGGTTATACGTCGTTTTATTACTGTCCCGATTCATTCGAATCCATTGTAATGATGAAGTGCTTCGTTTATACGACTCACATCTTCGGTTATACGTCCTTTTCCCCCGTTCTTAAATGTGAAAATTCCCTCCTACGTTAACTGTGATACTGTTATCATAACTTCGAAATTATTCACAATTGATGAATTAATGGAAGACAAATTGCCTGGTACTAATTTAAGCGATGATAAAAAAGTTATAACATCTCCCATTAAAGACGCAATGAACTCCATTGAAATTTAGAACTTATTTCTTTTGTGAAAAGAATAGTGAAAAAACATTCAATGAAGTTAATTCGATTAATAATGCTGTACTTAATACACACACACAATCAGCACGTCACACGACGATTAAAGATTTTTTTAATTTAACGCCTACCTTGCATGTGCATAAATTTTATAAATAATTAGTACTCAAAATATGCAAGAAAGGTATGTTTTTCTCACTTTTATGATAAATGTCTATTTTAAAAATTTAATTATTGATTTCCATACTATGTAGTATTATACTAGAACTACAGGGTGTCCAGAAAAGGACTCCCTGATTTCAAAATTAAATATCTCGAAAACAAAGATCGATAGAGGAATGCAGTAAACGGTATGTTTATTGTGAAAGCTGTAAGAATTTTATACAGCAGTTTAAAATAATAGTTACAAAAGCTGCTAACAGATGGCGCTGTACGCTGTACAGCTCATATCAGCATACATAAATGAAATAATCGTATGAAAACATTCTTTGCAAAAAATCACATCGCAATGTTTTCAAAATGTTCACCATTGGCACAACAGAGGTGGCGCAAACGAAGAATGAAATTTGCCATCACATTTCGTAGTGTCTCAACAGAAATGGATTCACATGCCACACAGATCGCCGATTCAAGCTCGTCCAGCGTGGCGGGATGCTTCGGGTAGACAATGTCTTTCAATGTGCCCCACAAAAAATAGTCACAGGGAGTCAAATCCGGCGAATATGGAGGCCAATCCATGCCTGCACCAGTAAATTTGGGATATTCCAAAGCAATGACTCGATTCCCGAAGTATTCATCAAGAAAGCGAAACACTTGTTCGGTACGATGTGGTCGGGCTCCATCTTGCATAAACCATTCAGTACGTGGTCGATCCTCTAACACTTGCTGTGTGGCGACAAATTGTTCCAAAATTGCAACGTAACGTTCACTAGTGACCGTTTCTCGAATGAAAAAAGGGCCAATAATGCCTCTGCTGCATACTGCAGCCCACACAGTAACTTTAGGAGAATACAGGGGTTTCGCTTCACACCAATATGGATTTTCGGAACCCCAAAATCGCCAGTTCTGTTTATTCACGAATCAGGTGGAAGTGTGCTTCATCTGTAAACCAGATGCAGCCAACATCAAATCCTTCACTATCAATCATTGTGAGCATCTGATTAGCAAAGTCAACCCTTTGTTGCACAGCTCGTACGGGTATGGCCTGGTGAGTTTGAATTTTGAATGGAAACATGTGTAGGCTCTTTCTCAGTATTTTCTGCGTTCTGGAACGCTTCAAACCAGTCTCAGATGCAATTCTACGGACGGATGACATTGGATTTTGCTGAATAATTCCAGAAACTGTGGCGACATTTTCAGGCGTAACTGCAGTTTTCTGGCGGCCAACATTCCCCACTAGATCATCAGTTACGCTGCCTGTTCGTTGAAATTTGGCGAAGAGCGTACGAATGGTTTTCGCATCGGGTCCTTTTGGAACATTATATCGTGCTTGAAAACTGCGCCTTGTTGCTGTAAGACTCTCTTTGAACCTGTGGTACTCTAGCACCAGAAAAACGCGTTGTTCAATGGAGTACATGGTTTTAATCTCTTCCTTCGGTACGCTAACCTCCTTTCACGCTTCAATAGTGGAACTGATCGCTCTGGGCTTCCGATCACTATTTATACTAGGCATTACGTATGGCGATTACAGCGCCATCTATTTGCAGCTTTTGTAACTATTATTTCAAACTGTTGTATAAAATTCTTACAGCTTTCACAATAAACATACCGTTTACTGCATTCCTCTATCGATCTTTGTTTTCGAGATATTTAATTTTGAAATCAGGGAGTCCTTTTCTGGACACCCTGTATCTTAAAAAGCTTTAAAATTAATACTTTTAAATCAATTAGCATTATTACCATTAAATGATCCATAATTAAAGTTCTTAATTATAATTTTCATTATATGTCTTTTCATTCATACGTCGTTTTACGTCAGTCCCTTGAAAGATGTATAAACGGTACTTTACTGTATATCTCAACTGCTTTTAAACTACATTTGATTGTGCCAATTTTTATCTATATCTTGTGAGACGAGTTTGTTTGAGGTAAATTTGCCATTATACAGGGTGTCCGAGAATTGTTGGACACATTTCAGAAATTAATTTAAAAAATAATGTTAAAACTAAGGTGTTTTTTTAAATGAAAGCGCATTTAAAAAAAATCTGATAGGTAACGCGCTGTTACAGTGGTCTAGTTGGTCGCAAATTACTGGAAACCTACCCATTTTTGAGAACCATTATCTGCGAAAATATTAAAACTGGAAGAAAAATAAAAGCATGTATTTGAAGGAAATTTTACGCTCTTTAATTTGTTATTTCACATGTAGTATGAAAATTGAATATTTTTGAAATATTCAAAAAAATTTAAATAGGAAACCAGAAAACGCATATCGGCTTCTGCTGATCGGCAGCCGTTGCGTCTGGAAACATCTGGCTGTGGCAAATTTAGAACGTCGTAATGTTACGCTACCTCTCTGAAAAAAAAATTGAATGCGCTCTCATTTAAAAGAAAACCGTAGTTGTAACAATATTAGTTTTTTTATTAATTTTTTATATGTATCTAACAATTCTCGGACAACCTGCATAAAAAATACTTTGGGCTTGTATATACTATTTTAACTCTATATTAATGATTAATTAATTTTAAAACAATTCAAATGAATCAAGTTTAAAACATCACGCTACGACGTTTCGGACTAAGGTCCGAATCTTTCTATTTTTTATTCAAATAATAATTCGTATTTATTCTTCTAATTAATTCATAGTAACGCATGATAACCTGAAATTTCTTAATGATTAACTAAGTTTAAGACAATACAGATTAATTAAGTCTAAAACATTATCAGGCTACGACGTTTCGGACTAAGATCCGAATCTTTCTATTTTTTATTCATATAATAATTCGTATTTATTCTTCTAATTATTTCATAGTAACGCATGATTACCTCGAATTTCTTAATGATTAATTAATTTTAAGACAATACAGATGAATCAAGTCTAAAACATTATCATGCTACGAAGTTTCAGACTAGAGGTCCGAATCTTTTTATTTTTATTCATATAATAATTCATATTTATTCTCCTAATTAATTCATAGTGACGCGGGTTAACTTGGAATTTCTTATTCTGGTATTAGTCTCATAATTTATTTTCAGGAAAGCTGTCACCTTGTCACAAGCGGTTTCAAATATTTTAAGATAACATTTGGAGCTTCTAATTACTGTTATGTTTATTTTATGTCCCATTGTGGTGTTTCTCTTAATGCTAGACAGCTGAAACTAAACAGTGGCAACAAATAGGCCACTTAAAGTCAAGTACCAGAGTTTGTTAATATGTAGAAAGTGTAGTTTTCTCTTAATGCGTGTTGTTTGCTGCATCAGCACAGATGACAGCAAAATAACTTTTGCACTTTCATTCCTGTGAAGTTTTGAGATTTCAGATTTAAGGAGTCCCATTTCTACTAGTTAAGGTACGAAACATAGTCAGCAGGCAGTGCATATACAATAAAGCTTATAAAATCATAGGTTTCAATTTTTATAAAGCATTCTCTGTTGCTATTTCTATTTTTATTAAAATTTTGATGTTTATTTATTTTATTAACCCACAACTCTTAAACTATCCGGACAATGTAAAATTCTCATTTGGATGGTAGTGAATTCGAACTGACGAACAGAATTAAAAAATTTTCATCAGTACCTTACTCTACAATTTCAAAGCAAATTTTGAAATGAATTAATAAGCGCCATTAATAAATATACAAAATGTTTAATTCGATAGCATTTAAATCTCTTTACGTTCTTGACAACGATGATTTCTGAAGTTATTAACTTGCCCTTTTTCCCCCGGTTTGGCGAAAATTAAATATATCTAGGGGCTCTCACTAACGCTCGCCATCCCCCTGAAGGATTTCGTAGTAATCCTCCTAAATTTGCTATATAAACACTTCTCGCTTCGCTCGCTATAAAGAGAACACTGCGCATCCTAGCAAAAGTAATTTATAGTTCAGCTTAATAGATTTTTATCAAGCTCAAAAAAATTTTAAGATTAAAAATTGTTTACTTTATTGTTATTTTTCTTATGTATTTACAGTTAAAATAAGTTAAGATTTAGAAGTTTTTAAAATGTGTAGTTTACATTCACTATTTTTCAAAAAATGTTATCTCAAATAATTTAAGTTTTTGTCATTTCCAGAGAATAAATTATTTTTTGCAATGTTAATAGCCATTTTTTTTAATTTCTGGATCTCTCTTTCTTCCTAACTTGATGTTTCCGAATCCTATAGCCAGGGGCGTCTTAACAAATTTTAGTGTCCTGAGGTAGGGTAACTTGGCGTTCCATTAGAACTGTAACTAAGAATTTGAGATCCTGTGGCCCATCGAAAATATTTACCTAATACAATAACTGATGAGCAAAAAAATAAATGAATAAATAAATAAAATAAAATAGAATAAAATAAATAAAATGAAAAGTTAACCTGTTCTCTGATTAACGTTTTACTGTTTTGCAACCATTTTACTGCTTTTGTTACTTCCGTATTGTAGGCAACTTCTATTACACGCATAATTTAGGATTTTTCTCACTGATTGTCTCTGTGTGAATATTTGTTGAAACGATATATACATGTTTATGTAACATTACAAAATCGTTGAATGTCTAATTACGACTCCTATTCATATCTTTACTTGTAACATAATAAAATTTTTAATGCATATATTTTTCAAAATTAAAATAAAATTAATATTGCAAATATTTAGGCGCCTTTGGATCAATGTAGCCCCTGGGCTACAGCCCAAAATCAGCCCGCTAGATAAGATGGCCCTGCCTGTAGCTAACTAAAGAGTTTTTTGGGAGCCTCACCAGAGAAATTTTTATATTTTACTATCAGTACGCGCACGGTGTTGCCCGTGGAATCAGGACTTCAACAAAATGGGTGAAAAATGCCCTCAATGACGCGAAAAAATTTTGGAAACAAAATCAAAACTAATACACATTATTGATTTTGAAAACCACACAAAACCGCAGTGAAACCACACAGTGGGCATTTTTTTACTGCGCATGGGCGAAACGTAGAGTAATTTTTCTCTCATATCTTAAGCGCTAGATATATTGGCCAACTTATATAAAAATTCCAGTTCAATACCGTCAGTATTCAAAAAAGATAACGGCATTGAACGATGTAAATTGCTTTTGATCTCTAAGAGAAACAAAATGATGAAGGTTTTTTTCACAAATTTGTATTTTTTAAAATTGAATCTTCGAAAGTAATGAAGGTTGAATATCCTGAACACTCATGAATACTTACAAATTAAATAAATAATTTGAATTGCATTTCGACCGTTACAGTTCACCGTACCGCACCACCAGACCGTAGCCCGTTATAGTTCATTGGTTTCACTGTGAAACCACAAATTTTTTGAAAATAAAAAAAAAATGTTTAATTTTTTTCCTTCACATATTTCTGATTAGCTACATGTCTGATACTCATTTTTGAAATAAATTTAGTAATTTTCTAAACGAAACATGTTGTGAACTTGACAATGTTAATGACGTCACAGGAACGAATCGGATTGTAGAAATGCATGCTGGGAATGAAAGCATATTCACGTCACCTCCTTCTGGGAAAATCACGAATCAGCCAATGAAATTGCAACAATGCATTCTGGGATAGTCCGAAGAAACTCTCGCTGTCAAATCTCGCTAGCAAAAAAAAACTGTTTGAACTGATCAGGGAAAAATTAATTTAAAAAACGGAGTTAGCTATTTTAACCGTTCTTGTTTTAAATCCGACAGAAACGTTCCAGTTATAATCTGAAAAAAATGAAAATTATAGAGTTGTTAGAACATCAGAGGCGAGAATTTGAAGAAATCCTTATCAAAAATTACCATAAAACTTACTATTATTTACAAATTACGTTAGAAACTCAAAAAAAACTTCATTAGAACGAAAATTGTTTGTTCTATCCAGTGATGTGGGGTGGGTAAATACCCAGTGGGTAGGTAAATATTTTTTGGGTATATACCCGGGTATTTACCCAAGGCCTGGGTAAATACCCAAAAACTGGGTATTTTGCGGGAAAAAACATTTTCGAGTGCCGATTCACAATGAAACATACAGAGTTTTATAAATACCCCCCCAAAGAAAGTATTTGCAGGAAAAAAGCGTATTTCTGAATGGTGATTCAAAATTAAACTTAAAATTTATAAATACCCAAAACTGGCTATTTTGCAGAAAAAGTATTTGAGAATGGTGTGATTCAAAATGAAGCTTTAAATTTATAAATATCCTTACATTGAATATTTTGCGAAAATAAAATGCATTTGTGAATGGTGATTCAAAATAAAACATATAAAATTTATAATTAGGATATTTAAAAAAAATTCAACTCCGAATGTTGATTCAAAATGAAACATAAAAATTATAAATATCCCAAAACTGGGTATTTTGTAAAAAAAGCATTTGCGAATGGCGATTCAAAATCAAACATATAAAATTTATAAACATAATGAATAGTTTTAAAATTTTTAAATTAAAGTTTTGACTAAATTATAGAAACAAAAACCAACTGCTATCAGGATTCAGAATAAAGTACTCTAAAACTTAAACGGGATCGGGAGAAAATTTAATTTTTACGGTTTGAAACTGTGACACTTAAAATGGAATAATTATGTTTAACGCCGTTTATGTTATAGCTATTCGGCGACCAGCTTGTTCGCCGGGAATATAATTTCAATTGACTCTCTTATGTATAGTTTGATATTCACGTTTCCCTCAACAAAGTAATTTTTATCTTCAGATTGCGATAGAGATTTAGTCCGCGTTCTTTACGTAGTCTTGCACTTGTTCTGTTCCTTGTGTATATGAAAGTCCCTAATGGAGTCCAGTAACTGTTCGTGTCAAGTTACATCTAATTGTAAGTAATCGAAGCGAATTTTAATTTTAAAAATTTATTTCAACATCGAAATACCGCGGCACGTTTTACGTCAAGCAGCATGTTAATTGGCTTAAAACATGCTGATAAAATGAATTTAAACATAGCAATCATAATCGTTCAATTTTTACTGGATTATTTCTTTATATACTTATTATCTAGAGTACTGTCTTTACAGATTTCACAGAAAAATTGATCAAATAAAAAAGAAAAGAAAATCCAATAGAATATTATATTAGTTTTCAACGATGGAAGAGAAACAGCGGTTTGAATTTCGTTGTAACAATGAATGCCAAAAATTATTTTTAAAAATTTATTAAAATTAGTGAAAAATATACAATGAAATCTTTTCAATATATCAATTAAGTTAAGTTTTTAAATTATCAGATGGTGTTAAAATAATGTTTGTGCTGTAATATTTTCGGAAATTATTAAGGAAAAACTCCAAAATTTCGCTTAATTTTTAGTTAATTAAAATTTTTAAAAAACGGTTACGAGGTGCACATTCCTACCATCCAAAGTATGTTTGTTCCAAATTTTGTTGCTCTAGGCCTAGCGGTCTGTCCTGCAGAGCGCCAAAACACACACATTCGCCTTTATTATTAGTAGAGATAGACAGTGCCAGTGAATCTTGTGATCCATAATTTACTCACATTGCCGTGCTGGAAGTCAACCATTCTTGTTTTTATTTAGTAATAGTTAGTCGTTTACTTCACGTGTGAATTTTTACGTTAAAAATTTTAAAAAAGTAAAAAAATGAAAAAGAAACTGCTTGGAGCTTTTAATGTTAAGAAGGATAAAAGTATCCAATGTAAATATTGTAATGTTGAGTACAAACTTGCTAATGTAAGCAAAATGGAGAAACACATAAAAAATGTTTCAAAAGTCTTGTTGGATTAAAAAAGGTTTTGAAAGGAATAAAATAGCTAATGAATTTTCTTTTAATCAGATTCCAACCATGACACTTGCATCAAATTTAGAGTTTTAAGAAGATTTAAGTATTTATGTTCATAACCCAGATGAATCCCGTCTAACCAGGAAATTGTGTGTGAGTGTGTGTGCCTACTATGAGTCAAATAATACAACAGATTCAGCAACAAAAAAATCTCATTACTTTTTGCTGAAACATTACTTTTTACTTTCTCATTACTTTTTGCTATTACAAAAATAACTTACCTCTGTTGAAAGTAATATGAGTGAATGTTACTTTCAGAATAATTCACTCTTAAAACTGTTAGAACTCAAACATCTGCTAACTTATCTGGTACTTTGACTAATTAATCCAAAAAGAATTATAAACAATTGTATGTTTCATTTTAATATCTATTATCAGCTCTTTGTCATTTTAAAATCAAACTCAACATTTTCTTTTTTTAAATTTAGTTGAGTTTTAAAAAGGATTGATATTTAAGCCACGTATTTTATGTAAGATCCATGATATAGTATTGGGTTTTTGTTTTTTCTGATTCATTTTCTTAGTTTTTATAGAATTTAAAAGGTTCATATATTACTAGTTTTCTTTTTTTACCTTACCTTATGCTCAATATATATTCTATACGTATTTATATTATAAAGAGGCATCATATTTCACAGCACTGCCTGTGTTTTATATGAATAGAGTTAATTGAAAAATAAATACCCAGGTAAATACCCATTTTGGGTATTTACCCGGGTAAATACCCAGGGTATTTACCCTTAAAAATAAATACCTGGGTATTTTACATCACTGGTTCTATCCGATGGTGCATTGATTGTTTTTCAACTATCATTAGAAAAGATACTACAGCGAAAATGACTCAAAACAACACAAAACATTAAATAAAAAATTTTCTAGATTAAATTTTAAAATTCGGGATTCGAGGTGCATTGAGTCGCCATAACGACTACCTGCATGCCAAATTCCATGGCTATAAGTCCTATAGATTCGTCTGGACATCACACACACGCAAACATTGTCTTTTATAAGTATAGAAATCTTACATTAGACAAATATTCCAGGGCATTTCGACGATTTTTATGAATGAACTATTTCTGGATGAATGAATCATAAAGGTCATTGGATGAATGACTGACAGTTATTAGATAAATATCGGCACTGTTCATTCATGCAAGCAATTTCCATGCCAGTTTGAAAAAACCAATACATCACATGACGGACGATTCGAAGTATCATTTATTAAGCACATATCATTATAGTGACAGAGGCTGACGTTTAACATCAGTCACGTGCTACCATTGGACGAATGTCATCTCATTGACTGAAATATCAGTCATAGTTTCTTTTTTTCCTTCCTAGCATCGAATGCATGTAAGATGGAAGAAAGTTTTGTAATTTTAATCTTCTTATTCTTCGAAAGAAATGACACCTAGGATAGAATTTAATAATTAATGGAACTTGATTCTCGTAGCACATTCGATAATTAACAAAGGAATACTTTATATTAAATGTTGATATGAATTTGGATGATGTTATCATTTGAATTAAACAACTCTTAGTAAAGGAACATATTATGTTCTAAAATTTGAATTCTCATAGCATAAATTGTAGTTAATATAGAATAAAGTTGAATTAATTGGTTAAAAAGTTCTGCAAAAGGATATATGAAAAAAATGAGATCAAAATTTTTATGATTCTATGAAGCTTCTTCTGTTAAAAGACAAAATAAAGAGTTAAATGTTAAAAATGATTGCAGTACCACCAATTTATGGATCAATTGATATTTTTAGTAGTTCATTCTTTAAAACCATACTAGTCAGATCTTAATATAGCTCCTATTTTATAATGGAATTTATTTAGTTAAAAGTAATACAGGTGATCCCTGATTTTTAACAAGAAAATGAAAGGATTTATTGGTTTTTGTAATAGTAAAACATATTTTTAGCTACAGCTCTAAAACTTTTTCTTATGTTTTATAAGCATATATTCATAGAATCTGGCATAAATAAATCTTTTAAGAAAATTATTTTTTTTTGGTAGAATCTCTTAAAAATCAAATCCAGATTTGACTAAAAAAATAATTTAGATTATGTTAAACATGCAAAATAGTCCGCAGAACTACAATATTCAGTTTAAAAAAATCCTGGAAGGATGGTTTTATGCTGCATTTTGATGGGAAGGAACCCCAATCCATACTAGGGATGTCGGCCTTTTTCCTAAAAACCTCTAAATTCATAGACTTAAGTCAAATCATGGAATAATTTGAAGTTTCGCAGTATTTTAATACAATTTGTTGATTTACAAATTACAACACAATTTAATGATTTCAAACAGTTAGTACTGAATTTTGCTGAAATTTGTTTTGCATGATATGAATGATTTAATGGAATTTTTATAAAACTCTCACAGCAATAGCCTAAGAATTGGGAAAATTTACGTTTAACGTCCATCGCATCCTTAAAGAGAAATGTGTTGTTCCTTTTCCATTCATCAGTTAATTATCATGTAATACGGAAAATAACACAATTGAAAAACACAATCAGAATCAGCATTCGAGCTGCCAATTGTTTCATGTAACTTGATTGTTCTTCTTGTTTAAATGTAATTAATCTCTTATCTCGGACGATTTTCCTTCGATGAATCCAGTTATGACAGATCCAAACGTCTTAACTTTTTCTCCTAATCTAATTTCTCCATTCAGTTGTGTCCCAAAGACACACTTTTTTTTTTCACTCAGTGTCTTGTCTGATCTGATTGAATTCTTCCGTCAATAAATGGCACGATTCGATCTCCAATCGCGTTACGACTTTTTGCACAGATCTAGGGGCGTGTGTCTTATTGCATTAGTCCTCTTCGTAGTGGTTCTGCTTTCTTCGGAACTTTTATTGCGACTCTCAGTAAGACAGGTGATATGCGTGGGTCTGGGGATTTTTTCCCCCATCCTTTCCTTTTTGTCCCTTTTTTTATTATCGATTATTGACTCGGGTATATATTGTTTTTTAGTTTAAGAAAGCATAGCATGGTATTTTCCTGGATTTATTGCGTATTTCAATGAATTTCCTTTTTCATCATCAAACACATTTATCATCGCCAGTTGTAGATGTATAAAATATGTTTAGTTATTTTATAGTCGAAACTTAATTTTTGCTTTAATATAGAATATATATGCTTTATGGATGAGTCAAAATATTGCAAAATAATCGCACAAACTTTCACAAACTTTTTTTTCTTATTTTAACTTACGTATTATGCGAAGAGAAAATATTGTAATCGGCAAAAAATTCTTGAGATTTTGATGAATCTCCATCTTTTAGAACTACCTGAAAAAAAAATTTTGAATTATGTCTGTCTCAAGAACGATAACTCCAAAGGAAAAAAGCTACGCAGATGGTTCAAAAAGTAAAGTAACAAGAGCTCTCACGGGTGCAGAAATTCCCTGTGCGAATTAAATTTCATGTCTAATAGAATAAACGATCGCAGCATTCAAACGCCACCAGTAGTTTGATCTAGTTGTGCCTTAGAGTTTCGAAATCTCTGTTAGAAGATGTCGGCGTTGACGAATACATGGTGCGAAGTGTAATAAGGTTTTGCATTGAAAGAAACCATCCCCAGCTAAATTTCATCGCAAATTAGTGGAAGTTTACGGAGCGAGCATATTGTCACGAAAACAGGTGTGCAGAATTATCGAGCACGTCCACCACAGAGACAATGAAACACCCTCCCTAGAGCCCGGATTTCGCACCGAGTGATTTCCATCTCTTCGGACCGTTGAAGAAGCACCTGGCAGGTCACCATTTCATAACCGACGCCGAAGTTCAGGAAGCCGTCGTTAAGAGGCTTCTATTGGTTTACCGATGGCACAAATGCTTCATACCCATTATGACTATGTCGAAAAGTAATAGGTATCAGTGCCTTTCTACCTTTGTCCATCTCTTTGAATTCGTGTATAAACCTTTTCTCTTAGAGGATTTGTTACCTTACTTTTTGAACCAACTACGCAGACGAATGCAGATCTTTCTGTCGAAATCCGTCAACATGCAAATAATCTGTTTGTACGCCAATGTTCATATGAACACAATAACTCAAAACCAAAACAAGAAAGATGATGTATAAATGGATCAATTCGATCTAGCCTAAATCGTTCGGTAAATCTGAACCACTAGGTCGCGGTGAATTGTAACAAGGATACTACGGTCAGTTACAAAATAGCCCTCATTAGCCCATGCACCGGACGAGGTACGTCCCATCATTGGCGATTATTTGTACCGCTCTTCATGTACCGCCCCCACCTAAGAAGAGAGAACTTACTTATCCGTCAAGTTCTCATACATGTGCTCATGGTGCCGCTCGGGGAACAACGAGTTAAATGAATAAAATTTCACACATGATCTTGACATGGATTCAAATTTTGATCCCATTTAGTCAACGAGAAACATAGTATTCCAAATTACATACTCGACTCTCTTCTCTATATGACGAAGCTTAATACAAAACGTGTCTTAATGGAGAAGTATGCGAGAAAGTCGATAGGAGAATGCTCTTCCTCTGATTCAAACTGGTAAAGCCAATTTTATATCGCTCGCTAATTTAACAGTTATATTTTAATGCTATTACTAAATCATTAAACGTGAGGATGACTTTATTTTTAAAAATAGATTTCTAGTTACTAAGTGCTTGGGCAATTTTGCATCGTCTTCTTCGTACACTTTTTGTAATAAATTTTACAGTTGCTTTTTCAACTGGTCTCCTGCTTCACTGAATTATTTTTCCTGCAATCTACTGATCCATTCATGCCTTACATCCCATTAAAATCATATTTCATTTACAAGTAAATTCTTTGTAATGTATTTGATGTAGCTCAAAAATAGGTATTTATTATTTGAAAGGTTAGAAGTCTCTCTTTTTTCCCAAAAAATAATTCTGTGAAGAGAAATTCAATATTCCTACTCCCACAGTTACTATCTCTTGAGATGGCAAGAATGAAACTCGAAAAAATATTTCAGCAGCATAAAATACAATCAGCATTCTAGCTGACAATTCTCTCACCTAACTTGATTACTTCTCTCTCTCTTAAACGCAATTAATCTCTGATTTCCAAACAATATTTCTTTAACGAATCCAGTTATGACAGTTCTCGATGCCTTAACTTCTCGCCTAATCAAATTCCACCGCCTCAGTTTTAATCCCAAAGATTCGTCTTTTTCTCGTCTTATTGAATTCTTCGGTGACTAAATGGCACGATTCGATCTCCAATCGCATTACGACTTTCTCCCACAGATCTAGTGGCGTGTGTCTTATTTCATTAGTCTTCTTCCTCGATTCTTCTTTCCTCGGAAGTTTTATTGCGACTCTCAGTAGAGCGGATTCCATTTCTGGATCTAGAGATTTTTTTATACCTTCCTCTTTTGAAGTCAGTTTATTGGTTTATCGTTTCTTTTTTTTACAATCAGAAATCTAAAACTGTTGTATCCTGGATATCTTTTTACTTTCTCGTATACGAAGTATACAAAGAGAAAGTATTGCAATCCTCAAAAAATTCGAACACGAGATTTTGATGAATCTGCACATTTTAGGCCTCCCCGAGTTCGAAAAACACAATAATGTCTCTCCGTCTGTTTGTATGTCTGTGAACACGATAACTATTAGAGCTAGACAGATGAAATTTGGTATGTGATCTTGACACATAATTTGCAGATTTCTATCCAATTTTGGACAATATCCGTCCACGGAATGTCTGTCTGACCGTCTGTCCGCGTTCATGTGAACACGATATCCCAAAAACAGAAATAGCTAGATTGATAAAATTTGGTACACAGTTTTATCATCAGGAATACAGGTAAGTATCAAAGTTTGGACCAAATCCCTCAAAGGGTTGATTTCCTGTTTATTCCTTTTATTAGGAAAACAGTAAACTTTATGGTCCCTTAATTTTTGCTTTTGCAAGTCACTATGTGTTCAGATATGTTCTTCTAGTCTTAATTTCAACAACCAAGTTTAACTTATCTTTTGAATGCGTGTCTCAAAAATAGAATTAGTTAAATTAGAGCATTTGTTGAAAGTTATTTCGAATCCAAACATTTCTGAAACTTTGAACAATACACAACAATAGTGCAGTTTAAAATTAAGAAAACAATCAATATTTTGAAAGCATGTTCTATTTCTTTTTTGTTCGAATCAACAAACAAACATTACGATAGTTAAAAGATTATTGTTAGCATCTAAACAAACAAAGTCAGGTCATTGTTTTTAGTCGTTTGTAGTTCTGGCGTTGACACATAAACAACGAAAAAAAGTGTTCTTTAATAAATTTTAAAAACAGACTGAAATATTTTATTAATTTATTTCAATTGAAAGAGTATCTTGATAAAGAAAGGCAATCGATCCTAAAAGTTTGCGAAAACATTTGTAAGTAGAATTTTATTCATGACCATGTATTGTAGCTAATTAAGACTGGTAAGAATTATTTTCGTTTCTGTAAATTTTTCTATATATACATTATCGTGACTAATAAATCAGTAATGGCTGGTGAACTGTAGTTGAATTAACTTTTATTGAAGGAGTTTCTCAGGACCAAACTTTATAAATGAAATCTTGCATATTGCAGTCTAATTTGAGACCCTTACTGTAAATTCAAAATTATAATGTAAGCGCAATCTAAATTTTTGCGATATTTATTTTAAAAAAGTAATTATTTTTGTTTTCAGGCTGTTTCTACATCTTATCGAAATAATATTTTTAAAATATATTTTTCTTGTGTGCTCTTTTTTTCTAAAGTCTTTAATCGTGTGATTGACTGCGGTGGTATACTTAATTGTATTCATTTTGCAGCACTGACCAGAACCTTTATAAATAGCATATTGCTTGAATATATGTGCCAGATTTAATTAAATTGATAATTTCTAATTGCATAAATTTTACAAAAATTTTAACAAGTATATTGAAAACCTGGATATTTTTCATATGTCGTTTAAGGTTTTCGAAGAGAAGTGTTTGCAACTTTTAAATTCTATGTTTAATGTTTTAAAATTGATTGTGCAATAATGTATTTTAGTTCGTGTTGTCTTTGTTTTTTCTACTATTAATTTTTCTCCTTATATGTCCAATTTATGCCATGGGAATCTTTTCTGTAGTGTGTATTTTCTTCTGTAAATAAATAATAATAACGAAACATTGAGCCCTTTCCAAAGCAACCAGGTACGCGTCTTTGCTCCATGACTTCCGCAAATGATCTGACTGAAACCAATAATCTTTGGCATCAAACTCAGTCAAGGCGCCAAATACAATTGGCGCCCCGAGACACTCACATACACACGTATTCGAAATTTATATTTTTACTGGCTAATAAAAAATGTAAACTAATGTTATGGTAAATGATTCCATATCTCATACAATTCTTAAAAATGAATCCCAATACGAAATTATCTTAAAATTTGCAAATATTTTCGACTAGCTGATAACCTGGCGTTGCTCTGGATCCATATTTTTTCATATGCCAGCCTCCATTTTTTTCCTACAAATATTGTCTCTAACTTCCCCCTAATAAACGTAAGTATCCTTTCAAATCTAGTCTTTTTATTACCATATAAAAATGCGAGAAGTTTCGAAAAAAAGAACATTTATTTTAAACTTTTAAACAATAAACTGTATATGTACAGAATTTTTCCGGCGTTGCTGATTAAAAACATAAAATATCTTTAGGACGAACAAAATGTCAATAAAAATACACGTTGCAAAATAAAAACAAAGTCCTAAAGACGCAAAATTCGGAATATAATAAAATCCATATTTCTTTTTGTCTAAAAGGCAAAAGAGAGAGAAAGAAATGCAAGAAAACGGTTATTTTCCCGATGCTTATAAATGGAAAAACGAAAGCTCGCTAAGGGTATAGTTCGCAACAGAAAAAATAAATCCTTTTATTCAAACTAACTTCCTCTAATAAGGCTCAAAAAGAGAAATAAATAAAAAAAATAATAAATCCGAGAATTAATAAATTAAATACCGTATTTAAATGAATAATAGCTGAGTAAAAAAGAAAATTGACAAAAAGTTATAAACTATCAAGTTTATCAGTTAAATTTAAATTAATAAAAATCCCACCCGAATTTTAAAATAATTTTTATGGCATTAGTTCCCTTTTTTTCTAATCCATCATTGAAACAAATTTAGTCTCTGTAATTTAACCCCACTTTTTACCCCGAGTTTACTCGTGCATCGAATTATGGCATTTTTACACTTATTGTCTGAAATTACATCACTCGTAGATGTTATAATTCGATACAAAAATTGAAGAGTATCTCATTAACACTCAAGTGTTCTATCGACACTTAATCGAATCAATACGACAACACATTCCCAAAACAGAAAGTATCATCTAATTAAATAGTAGAGAAAATAAAACAGTTAAGGGGTTAAACGGTCTGGGCGTGCATAACGAACAAAAAAAACCATCATATATACCTACTTTAGAAAATTTCTTTTTTTATATATAGTTATATAATCAATCAAACCTCTTTTAAATTTTTTTTTATTTGGTCGCTTTCTCAGTTAAATTTGGTAATCTTTTTCAAGCGGCCGTCAAGACTGGTCCGCAAATTCATTGATGATATCCATTAACTCATTAACCATTTGACGACAGCCAAACCAATTTATATACACTCCATCTGTCCTTCATTTGAAATCCACAAACACTACAGGAATTACGGCAAATTCAAATTTTATCAAGGATCTGAATATTTGTTTTAGATATCATTTGTTCTTATAAAGGTTATTTCAAACATCATTTATTTATTCAAAACAAAATCACACTACAGAGATAACTCCAATTACAGAGTGCAGACATAAAATGAACAAGAAACACACAAAGAACAAAAGCTGTGAATCTTAACCACTTAACTGTTTTATTTTTTCACCTGTCTAATTAGATGATACTTTCTGTTTTGGGAATGTGTTGTCGATTAAGAGTCCATAGAACACCTGAGTGTTAATAGAGTTAATCTTCACTTTTTGTATCGAATTATAACGTCTACTAATGACGTAATTTCAGACTATAAGTGTAAAAATGCTATATTTCTATGCACGAATGAACTCGGAATAAAAAGTTAAGGAGTTAAAGATATCAAAAAGCGCATCAGAAAAATAAAGCTGCATGGTCGACGTCATAAAAACATTAAAAACATGGTAAAAAATATAAAACTTCTAAATACTAAGCCATAAAAAATTTTAAAAATGTATAAATCATTTAAAAGTTGAATTCAAAGAATCATAACAATTTAAAAGACACGCTAGGATTTCAGAAGTTGTATACAGCCATCTTAATAACATAAAGACACATTAAGGATTTAAAAATTGAAAACATTAAACCCAAAAACCATTTTTAAAAAATGTAAAGTACTTAAAAGTTGAATATATACGAACACAAAATTATTCAAACCAACCTAGGAATTTAAAAGTTGTAAACATTTAATCCTAAAAATACAAAATGACATATTAAAAATATCTTCGTTCAAATGACTTATTAAAAATTTTCTAAAATCCATATAGCGAGAATTTATCTACGCAATCAAATTTCACAAACATATTAGGGAAATAAGCTGTTGACTCTTAAATTTCTGGAAGATACTAGAAAATGAATATAGCTAAATAAGTCACTACATGAAGCTGGAAATATTTTCTCATGGATGCTTCTTATCATTCCCATCTACGATACAATCGAGCCGACGTTTTATGCCTGGTTGTTGCTTGACAGTTGCTTCCCTTTTATCTTCCGCATCTGATCTGTGAGATGAAGTACCCATATTTTTTTGTGCCTTAATGCAAATTTTGCGGAGAAAGATGTGGAACTTCTAGTGTTCCCTGGCTCCCTACCGCTCGCACAAGAGTATCGTGGATTTTTATCTAGTGCTCTTTTCGTGTACGTGAGGGGCACATTAATCTAATAGATGAGTTGCGCCCGATTACGTTTATATTTTTGATTTGCCGAATTTTTTTCAATATTTATTTTTGTATCCCTGCGAAAATTCGTATACCTGTGTCCCAGTCCCTACTTCAATGATATTGATCGTTATTTCCAATATATTGTTTCAAAAGTGTCGAATTATTTCAGGCTCTCCACCACAACTACTGTCATTGTTAAGGAACCTAACGGAAAAACAAACGTCAACTCTCTCCTGAATTCCTGAACTTTTTTCAATTAAAATTGCAAGTAAATGCAAAAACGGTTATTTAAGAACGCAAATACAGCTTTGTATGACCGAATAGATCAGTTTTCCAAGATTTTCTTTAAGTCTAAGCAACTATTTAACTTCTAATCTCACAGATGAGTTCTGAGACGTGTTAGCATTGTTCTGCGTCCGACCGAATGATAAGAAAACTCACCAGGAATTCTATTTGTTAATTATGATTGAAACAGAGATGCATGAGATTGGTATAAAACTATAAATTCATCGTTCGTTTTACTTTGGGGACTTTTTCTTAGCCTGGTTTGGTTCTTATCGACAGGATCTTAAATTTTTTTGTGGTGAAAAGAAAATTTTCGAATCGATTGCGGTACATCTATTCCAACAGATTTTGAGATAGACAATAATTTGGTGACAATAATTTGGTCTTTTGTTTCCATCTTGAAAAATAATTCCGATTTCTTACGCTGCTTTTTTTACGTGTCTAAAATTTCGATCTGTTGCAGCAATCTTATTCAACTGTTAACCGCTTAATCCTTTGCGGAGAGGTAACTTTTTTTAAATACACATCAGGTTGGCGCACTTTATACGGCATCCGATTTTTTTCCAATTATGTGCTTATTTAATTATATATAACTTTATTTTTCATAGTGTAATAAGATTAGGGTTTTGAACGGATGGATAATATACACATTTATGCTCGAATTTTAGCCTCTATCCTCTTCGTTAACTGGATTTCCTACACCTCAATCTCGAGATCGGTGAACTGTGGCGCACATTATACGCCGTACCTGTCCAAAAGGGTTAAGGACCGAATTATTTTGAAACCTATGACATTTAGAACGAGTTAACTCGGGTTATGTCCTTAAGCGGTTAATGAATCGCCTAACTATTGTCATATTTCTTCCGTTTGTTTGATACTTGGCACACGAAATCAATTTCCTTGGCTCATCTGTAGATGGGGGGAGGGGGTATTTGGCTTTAGCGTCTAGGGATAATTAACTAAGTGAAATGACTTTGTTTCAAAGAAAGTAAATTGTCTAACCAGACAAGAAATTATGTTTTCACAATGTGGTTTAAGCTGAACATTCACCGTAAGGCTGTTCTACTCCATTTGGACTAACAACCGTTTTGTTTCCCACCCGTTCAAACGGATACATATAGTTGAGTCATTCACAATGGCTCCAAAACGCACTAATGACTGCTTCGATCCCCCCCTAATCCATCCAAATCCACCCTCCACACACGGGGATTTTTACTTTTGGGAGGGAGCACCTTCCCCTTCCCGCCCTGATTTCTCTAGTCTGACTCCAACGCACATTCCCCCTCCCCAACGCTACACCCACACACGGGTGATTTATCGCCCTCCTCGAAGGATCATATTTCATTTTTATGGCCGAGTGGAATAAATGGAAAACTAACAACTTTGGAATTCCAAATTTTCCCTAGGTCTACCCCAGTTCTTATCGGGATTTCACATTGATGAATGGGTTTGACATCCTGTGTTCCAAAAAAAAGTGGATTGGACGCCCCGGTTTAGAAGCGTCTTCAGTTCAGTTGTAGGATTTGTTTGGGAAATGTACAGCTGTAAGACCCTGTTTTCACATGCCACTCTATTAGCACAAGATGCTCTACAATGTCGCTACGATATCTTCCCGATATCATACATCAATCGGAATATCTAACATCATAGAAATATTGTATCATATCTAGTGCTCAAAGGACAGCCATCGAGAATTACTAAGAGGAAATTGATCTCTTATAAACGGACTTGGAGCATATTGTCCTGCCCGTATTATTCTGATACTATCCAGGAGGTACTGTATACCGATAACGTTACTGCCAACACTTGGCAAAATACTTGAAAAGTTACTCCTTCAAAGGTTCAACTATACACTAGAAAAAGAAAAGAAACTACATAAATTTCAATTTGGCTTTCGTGAAGGAAAATCGGTTGACCTGGCACTCCATTCATTAATTTCCAAAATCTCTGAAGCAAAACAAAAAGGCCTACAAACACTTTTCATCTCTATCGACATAAAGGGTGCATTTGATAATTTGTTGTACTCTTCTATCAAAAACTCAATAGATAATATAACAAACAAAACCAATGTCACAGAATCTTTAAAAGATATCCTCAGCAACCGGAAGGTCATCATACAAACGCAAGAAGGCCCAGCAATTTGGCAACAAACAAAAGGATGCGCACAGGGTTCCTGCAGCGGTCCAGCTTTTTGGAACCTGGTTGCAGATAATATCCTAAAAGCAGACTGGCCACAAAATGTACACCTGCAGGCCTTCGCGGACGATTTTGCCTTTGTTATCTCGCACAAAACCAAAGATGGAGTTCAACAACTAGCTAACAGAGCAATAACAACCTTCTCAAACTGGGCAGAACTAAATAAACTACAAATTTCATTGGAAAAAACAAAATATATGTATCTAGGCAATCTAATAAATCCAGCAAGAATCAAATGGAACAATACTAGAATACAAAAAGTATCAACTCTCAGATATCTCGGAATTATCATAGACGACAAGCTTAAATGGATCCCTCATATCAAGGAAAAAGGCACAAAAGCACTACAACAATATCAACATTTTCAAAGAATAGCCGGAAAGAATTGGGGACTCACAACAGCCAACCGAAAATTAATCTATAAAACAGTAATTGAGAGAATGCTGTGCCATGGCGCAGTCGCATGGGCGCAAAAAATCACAGAAAGCATGAAGAGGAAACTAAATACCATCCAACGGAAATTCCTTTTACTAATAACAAAAGCCTACCATACAACAGCCACTAATAGCCTCCAAGTAATAACAGGAATCCCTCCTCTTCATTTAACAGCGAACAAAGAGGCAAAATTCATAAAAATTTCCAGACTAAGATTACCAACACAGGTCTTAAACACTCCATTAGACCCAACAAAATATGAGGTTATCCAAAGAGGACATCAAATGCACCCAGCAAAATTTCTGATTGACAAACAAATAACCACCCAACCTCTTAAAGAGTACCCAACAGCAAATTCAACATACACAGACGGCTCGAAAAACGACGATGGCACAGGGTCTGCATTTTGTTGCTTCGATGAAGAGAACAGAATTTCGTCAACATGGATGGGCAAGCTTTCCAAGGAAAACAATGTGTTCCAAGCGGAACTCCAAGCCATCTTACAAGCCATTAAACATCATGAGAATGCTTCAAGCAGAGTAAATATTTGGTCGGACAGCCTTTCTAGCCTTCAGGCCATACAAAATCCCACATCTCCACATCCAATAGTAAGAAAAATTCAACTCCAACTCCAAGAACGAAACAACATCAATATTGGCTGGATCAAGGCACACACTGGCCACCTGGGAAATGAGTCAGCCGACGTCCTGGCGAAAAGAGCCATAACAGAGGGGTCAAATTTGGAAATTCTAAAACCAATAAGTCATCTAAAATATATCTTAAACAAGGAGATTCTACAAGAATGGAAAAAGGAATGGGACAAAGGAACAGTTGGCAGACTAGTTCACGAAATCATACCTATCCCTTCTTTCAAACTACATAACTGGTCCCGTTATGAAATTATGTTCTTTTCAGAACATGGACCTTTTACATCATACTTAAAAAGATTCAACCTCCGAAACTCCGACCTTTGCAGCTGCGGAGAGATTGGGACACCACTACACTTTGCCACTTCATGTATTCTAACTGAGAGCTGGCATTTCAAAAAGCCAAGTGATTCCAACATCTTACAATGGAAATTGGGTATCCTTAAAAACACAGGCTCAAGGACTAGATTGAAACAACTACTGGACTTTATTATAGACAACGACTTCTTAATTAATGGACCCTCATCATCTCTGTAAACAGATATTTGTGAGAGAGAAGCATAACATTCATTTTTTTTTCTTTTTATATATAAATACTTTATAGGTCATCCAAATGTATCACAAGTTTTACAAACGGATATTTCCTGTAAATAGCATTATATTTCTCTTAACCTCCAAATGATTCGAGAATTATCATATTATGTATGTATTGTAAATAGCCCATTAACTTTTTACTTAATCACGACAATTACATTACTTCATCTTGTCAATTACCCCAGCAGTAAAATACTTAATAGTGTTGCATTTAACAGTTTCTATCTTTCAGTACAACTAACCAAGTATACAACGAACGCAGGTTTGTAATGAAAATTATTTCAGGCAGTTGATAACAGAAACTTCTTTATTATATGCAAATATTACCTCATATTTCATCGATTGGTATCGTATTTGTAAGTAACATTTCAATTTTTTCAAATGCACTTGGTTACTCAAAATGAATGTTTTGTGAGGCACTCCCAGTATAACATATGAAACTATTCTGTCTGAATGTTATTAACATTGCTGTGAATAATTTTTAGCCATAATTAACCTTATTATTCGAGGAACGGGAAAAGGTATGCAATTCCCAACAGGTTTATTATCTCCATTTAGCCTCTCTTTGGAAGGGGCATTAGAGCATAATCTCAATAATCATCGATGTAACGGAGTACCGGAATAACTGTTTTAATCAAAATAGTAATTATTTGAAATAATAATGCAACTTTAATATTTGTTAAAGTGTAATTGTCATAATTAGTATTCAAAATCTTTTCCATCAATGTTCAGTTAATGCCGACAACAAGCATCAGCGAATGCAGGTTTGTAAAAGAAAATTATTGTGTGCAATTTTTAACAGAAACTATTCTATATATGTAAATACTACCTTATATTTCATCGATTGGCATCATATTTTGTAATACATATCTCAACTTGTTTTTCAAATGCACTTGGTCTCCCATAAGATATATCTTCTTTGAGACACTTCCAGTATAACCTCTACAAATGTTCGGTCTGAATGATATCACCATTGCTGTAACCATCAAACGATTATTAACAATAATAATACTTTAGTTATCGAGGAAATGGGATAGGCCTGTTATCCCCAATTGGTCTGTTATCTCCTATTAGCCTCCCCTTGGTAAGGGGCATTGACCTCTTTCCTATACATAGAGTATAATCTCAACAATTGGTGTTTAATGATCTTATCAAAATGGTACCAACCAATTTTCACCCAATTGCAATAACATTGAAATTATAATACAAATTCCAGTAATTGTAAAAATGTTAATGTCACAACTAGCATTTAGAAATCTTTCTCTATCAGTGCTCTTTTAATGCCGATAACATGCATCATGTATACATATAATCAAGAACGGGTCTCAATTCTGTCGGAGACCCGCATCTAGACACAGCTTTGTACCCCATCTGTTTAAAAAATAATCTTTTATTGTAATACCTAATAGTTACTTTGATTGTTGTAATAATGCTTTCTAAATAAAGTCGTTCGGGGGACGGCTTTCTGGTGCGGGGCCCTGTGTGCCCCGTGGGGCGAGGTAGGTTGATCGCTTTTTTCTACGGGCAGCCACCTAAACTGCGAAAAGAGATCACACGATCTCAAAAGCGGGGCTGTCCGTAGTGTGAAGAAGAAGGAGGTACTGTATGTCTTGACTATGATCAATTTTATTTACATTGACTTCATCAACTCAATTGCTCTGAAATTTATAACAGGTAATTTCTAACAATCGGGTAGTTGTTAGTAGATTTTCCCCAGAGAATTCACTTCAGACTTTCTAATAGTTTCCATGCCCAATTATCAACTTCAGATGCAACAGTTTCTCTCAATAATTTTAATTGTATTCTCCTCTTTCTTTTTATAAGTTTCTCAGTTTCCTGCATGTCGAAACTGTCAATGAAGGCAATCCTGGTTGTTCCCTGATCAAGTAGAAAGTTTAACTCATTGGTGGGACCTTTTAGTCCTGAGAGATGGAAACTTTTCGGCTCTCATATCCTTGAGGTCAAAGAAGTATTTCACCAAAGTTTCAAACATATATAAATTTTTTCCCCTATTTTTCCTAATTGCAATGGGCTATACGGAAAGCAGTAGCTGCGATTCACATCGTCAAGCAGGTTTAGTTCCTTACTTCAAAACAAGACAACCGATTTTGCTTCTACTAATTGAGGTGCCGTATTTATTCTTTAATACCAATTCAAATGTTTCTTTTAAGTCAAGAATAAAGATTTGCTTTGTTTCTGATTCCTAATTGTTATTTTCATTCATTTTTAATAATAGTTTTTCTCAGAGAGTAAAGGAGAATCGGTCTGGAATGTGTGGATAGAATATTTTATTATTATTATTGTATTTAAATTAAAATAATACCACCGCAGTTCCTACATATCTTTCTTTTTCATCTATTTCAATTACACACTATTTCACATGCAACAATGTATGTCAACTAGAAATAAAGTCCAGCCCTTTTTTGAAGATCATTAAAAGTCACTTGAAAATTTAAATTTACCGAAAGATAATTCACTAATATCTGACTCATAACACTAGTGTAGAAGAACTCATTATTTTTTTGAAAATATCGAATACTCTCGCAATTTAATTTTAGAAATCTACGTTATAGCCTTTTCCCGTTTTAATTATAAGTACTTTAATTCAAAACATAAAAAAATTAAGATTTATTTTGAAATTGATATTTAATTTTGTTATTAGGAAGCTTGTTATTATTTAATATGAATTTGAAATTTGCTTCGAAATTTTTAATTTTAAATATAAATTCCTATAAGCTTTGCAGTGACAAAACTTCTTGAGAAGAATTACCTTTCTCAGGCATAAAATAAAAATCATTTTTAATTATTGATATGTAAGTGCTGTTTTCAAGCATGCAATTCCTCTTTTCAAGATTATGAAATATTTTATCATATCTTTTACTTTTTAAAAAAGGAGTACTTAATCATTCAAGTGCACTAAAAAAACTGAATAATATTTATCAGCATCTTGGAAAATAGTATATTTATCAAAAACACAGTAAGTCTCTGGGATTAGTTTTTCGATCAGTATAATTTCTGCTTTCTTGGTAAGAGCACTTCCTTTTGAAGGTTGTTGATTTTTAGTACCCCCATAGTGCTATTCAATAACTGAACAGCAGAGAACTATGTTAAATATTGTCTATATAAGACTGCTTTCACTCTTTTGCATACCAAGGACAGGAAGTTTTAGAATTACTATAAAATTTCAGGTGATTTTTTAATAAGAAACTTGAATTCATTTTCCTTATTTGAGAGGGAAATTTTATTAATTACTGCGAGTTCGAATTGAAAGCTTTCCATTAATTCCAAAAAATAATAATTCATTAAGTTATTCAACATGCAGCGATAAATCGATATCAAATTTACTGGAACATAATTAAACGCCTATCAGTTAATAAATAAAAACAAAACAAGAATTTCGCAAACACAATGAAATCTGCTTAAGTCATCTAAGGATTAAAGGATATAAAAACTATCGAAATGGGTAAATATGTAAACTTAGCGATGTTCAAAATAATAATAATAATAAAACATAAAAAATGAATAATTTAAATTTTTTTCTAAGATGTATTTTTGTTTTATAAATTAACCGCTTAAAACTTAATGATGAACGAGGGAGGGATGAATAAAGGACACAGATTTCATAGAAGAGAGAAAAGAGCTTCAAAATTTCAAAATGTTGATCAGAAAATAACTAAATGAAGTAACAGTTTGTGAAGTTTTTAGTTTTCCAGTGATTGAAAATGAAATATATGCTCTTCCAAATAAGTAAAACGTCTAACGGAAAAGAATGTAATTTCTTATGGAACGATTATCCGGTTGAACTAGTTACAATAAAACCATGCATTTTTACAGAACTCGAAAATCAGCCATAAATTTAGCGAAAGAGAGCACTTTTATTCTTTTATATTGGATTTCAAAATTCGGAAAACTTTAAAAGTCCTTATGTTTTGGAAATTGTAACCAGAGCTGATCGGATACCGTACTCGAAGCTATCAGCAACCTTTTGTACTGCACACAATGGCTAATTTGTCGCTCTGAATGCACCAGAATAAACGGGATCGCACACAAAATTCACGGTCATCTGCTCATGCAGAAATCTGAATGGATATGAAAGGTAGAATCCATGATTCGCACGACATCTTTCGAATCTTATCCATTTCACAACAAATAAAGCAGACACATCCTGTAAGGAAAGGGTATAAAAGCATTCTGAGATCATATCTTTCTGATGGTGAGAATCTTTGGAAGTAGCAAGATGATTCTGGAACTGGTAATGTATTTTCTGTTTGAGTAGAATGGTATTACCCTTTTGTAGTTCCTTCCAGTTCCTTGCATTCATGTAGTTATCAGTGTTCTTCAGGATCATTTAGAAGAATTGGAAGGGCATTTGAAATTATGTATCTTATAAACTGCTGATGACATCGGTGGATTCAGTAAAATTTTATGAGATTAATTGATTTAAACAATTCTATTGTGTAAAAAAAATTATGATTAAATAAACAAAGTCTGTCATTTCCTCACTTGTTTCAGTTCGTAACATTCACGTAGAGTTATTTGTATTCTTCAAAATCATTTAGACGAATCGGAAGGGCATTTAAAATTTTGTTAATGTTTGTCGTTGATTTGCCGGAATTCGTCAAATTTTATGAGGATTTGAAGATTTCAACTCTGTAATTAAAAAAGAGTAGTACTTCCATTTCACCATTTTTTTCTGGTCATGGCATTCATTTAATTGTTGGAAATTCGTAGATATTCGGGTTTTTTTTGTTTCTATCTTCCTTATGTTCTTCAGAATCAGTCAAAAGAATAGAGAAGACATTTCAAATTTTGTTAGCTTATAAATAGCCGATGATTCTTGAGAATCAGTGAAATTTTATGAGGTTAGTTTTTATTTGGAGAATTGAGTTTGTGTTTTAGAAATTCTTATTGCAAATACTTCAATAAGATGAAACTATATGTACTTGTAAAGACTGTAATTTTTTGCGTCTATATGATTGGTTATAATGTTATATTGTTGTTTTGAATCTCATGGTTTGAAATATTCAATTTTTTTCTTTGAATTACATATGGTGCTCTGATTATTTTTTTAGTGACTGTCCATCCTCATCCTTACTTTAAAAATGCACACTAATGAATAGCCAAGCATTTTAACACATTTCTTATAAATTTATAAGTAATATTGTCTTTCTGTATCAAACATTTAAAATATTTTGAATCAAAAAGCGTTATTCGGTCTTAGAAATATAAAAAATATACTACTAAATCATAGGCGAAATAAATAATCAATATTTAAAATTTATTTGAAAACAACTGCCGTGATTTTAAAAACTTTCATGGTTTTTAAACATTGGATTTCTGAGCTTTAATTTTTATTTAAATCAAGAATAACTGTCATTCTTTTGTTCATACTCATTAAGAACTGCGTGCACTGATTAGTTATTGCATTAGGGCAAAATTCATCTAATGAACATGGCTTTCAGTTAATATTTTAATTGATAACAGATTTAAGAAATCTTTCTACATATAGTTTAAATTTTAAGCAGTCATCCTTATTTCTTCATGAACAAAAGAAATCGTAATTATCTCATCAAATATTTTAATCACGCGTTTTAACCGCTACTAACGTTATGATTAAAATAAATAAATAAAACTGCTTTTATTGGACATTGACTTCATTGTAGAATTTTCAGTTTCGCTTTTATTAACATAATTATGTTTGGAGGACCATTCTTTCTTTAAATTGCGTAATGCTATAATAGTTACGCCCTGGATGCAATTAATATAGATGGAGTCAAGACGGACGAATCAGTAGTGGCGTAGCGAGCGGGGAGCAAGGGGGTTATAGATGCCCTGGGTGACAGCCTTAAGGCTATATAAGACGGGCAGCGTTGCGTCAGCGATTTCCATGTACATTAGGGTAATGCCACTCGCCAAAAGTTTCTCGTCATGTGACTATTCAAAAAAATGCTGAAACTCGTGGACTGTATTCAATTGGCTTAAAAATGTACACCCTAGTGACGTAAAACGATCAGCAGCGAAAAATCAAACCAATCGGGTGTGACTTTGACGATGACGTAGTTCGCCTTCCACGATATCACATGACGAGAAACTTTTGGCGAATGGCATTATCCTAGTGTACACGGAAATCGCTGACGCAACGCTGCCCATCTCTATTTCCACAAAGGCTGATTTTGCTCTCAAGTCCGTCAAAAGTTCACCTTTGTATTCCCCTAAGAATACGGCATTGTCCAGTTCCAGACACGTTGGAGACTCTGTCAATCAACGCCTTGTCTTGGCAACACCTGCAGAGGGGAGTGTCTCCAGATAAGTCAGGCTTTGTCCTTTCCCCGACATGTTGACTCCTGTCAAACCGTGTTGCATCATATCACACCTGAAATCCTAGAATGTTCGTTGTTACTAGGCAATTTTGCTACACTACTGATGCGGATTAGAGGCGAAAAATTCGTTATTATCCCCCGGGCGTCATTTCTCCTTGCTACGCCACTGCGAATTAGACCTAATGTATTATCATGATACGATGTTTTCGGACTAGAGATTCGAATTTCCTTCTTTTTGCCACTTATTTATTTCGTATCAAATTAGATCACATTGAATTAATTCTATGCGTGGCTCGCAAGGTGATGTGGATCAATATCCTTTTATTGAAATTTTACTTAAGACTTCCATTTAATTATGTCTACTAATAAAAATAAAATTTAATTGCCTCAACCCCTTTTATGTACATATTGTCTATAAAAATAGCATAAAGAAGTTGAAGGAAATTTTAAATTTTAAGAAAAAGTACAAATTTTGCTATCTTTTAATATTTTTTGTAATTCTGACTTCTTCTTAAATCTCTGAAGTTTTAATTTTCATCACAAAAGAATACGCTTTGAAATTTTAAACGTAACAAATTTAAAAGTATACTTATGAAAATAAAATTTTAATGTTTCAACCTTTTATGTATTAACGATAAAAATGGTCTAAAGATGTTTAGACCATTTTTATCATTAATACATAAAATGTCTACGATAAAGGAAATCTTAGAGATTTGCAATAAATTTTTCAAATCAGGAAGCTTTAAAGAAAAAAGTATAAATTTGTTATCTTTTAATATTTTTAGTAATTTTGACTTGTTTTTAAAGCATTGAAATTTTTATTTTCTTCACAAAAGAATGCGCTTTAAAATTTTAAACGTAACAAGTTAAGTAGAGAGATGTCTTATTTATTTGTTTGTTTTTTATTACTATTTTGGGATTTTTAGTGTATTAAGTTGTTTTGTGCATTTTATTTTGATAAAATCAAAATGATTTATTCGGAGAATTTAAACATTTTTTTGGTAGTTTGTTTCGTGCTGTATTATGAAATTTTAGCATATTGTTTGATACATTATCTATGTAATATTTTAATTGCATTTGTAAATTGATATTTATTTCTTTTTTATTTTGGGATTTACTTATGTATTAGATATTTGATTTGTATATTAATTTGGATAACATCAAGAAGACTGATTCGTAGAATTTAAATATTTTTTTGGCAGTCTGAGTTTGTTTCGTACTGTATTAGGTATTTTTTAAATATTTTTTGATACATTATCTGTGTAATGTTTTAATTGCACTTTAGATTCAAGTTTCCAGTCCTGCCAATAAAAGCCGCACAGCCTCTGAGTAGGCTGAGTTGAGGTGGGTAAATAAATAAATAAATTCCTTTTTATCGTAGATGAATCGATATTCATTATTACATCGTGTTGGAATGCACATTTTAATGAATATTTGATCGATATCCATCGTTACATCGTACTGGAATGCTCATTTTGATGAATATTTTATCGATGAGTAAAAGGTTTGAAATGCTAAAGCACATACTTTCGTATTCGTATTTTATTGTGAATTAATGCTTGATGGAAATCAAGAAATTGAAAAACATTAATTATATTATAAAATGTTCTTCGCTGTAAAATAAAATTTTTGGTAAATTAAGAATAGAATAAATAATACGCATTTGATACGAGTGAGATGTGAAACGCCAAATTAATTTTGGAATCCATTTTGTAAATATAGAAAGGAAAATGACATGTCGTCAGCGTAAGACAATACGCCATCGGATGTTAAATGACATGCGAAATTGCATTTCCCATGGGATAGTAATGTCACATGCAGCGTCGGCTCGTCCATTAGGGCTGCGGCACCCCCTGAAATTTTTTTTAAACTTGTATTTTCGTTTTGAATCTTATTCGCTTACTTTTTTACTCTCGTAGTTCCATGACTTACGAAAATGCGAAACAAAGTAATAAAAAAATCGAAAAGAAGGCAGAAAATGAATCAGCAAGTAAAAAAGAAGGAGGTCTGAGCTGCAAAATACTCTGACCCCCCCCCCAAATTCGTACAAAAAATACACTGAGAAAAAATACAGAGAGAAAAAGCATCCCTTTCTCCCTTTAACTTAGACGGACTATGGGCTGCATCGGCGAGCAGCTCTGGCTGGCACGGAGCCAAATGAATGAGAAAAAGATGCTTTTTTAATTTATT
>BGPR01000352.1:384385-413042 GCA_013235015.1 Araneus ventricosus
TTGTTTGAAAAGCAAGAAATTTTATATGTGGCTTTGGAATTAAAAAATTTGGCCTGCTGAAACATAAAGTAGCTTTTTATAAATGTTATTCTCTTGATAAATTTTATCTTGCAGCCCTCCTCCTTTCTGAGCTAACGAGCCGCCAGTGGTCACGTGGTTTTAATTCCATTCAATAATCGCCACTGAAGATTTTTTAAAATAATTTTCAAAATGAGTCTTAAAGACTTATTTCAAAATTAGTATCGACCAATAGATGCCGTCATTCCATCAATGACGGCAGTTTCGGAATGATCATTTCTTTGAATGAATTCAAGTCTAATATCAAGCAGTCACGGAAGTTTTATTATTATTTAAGTACCTAAAATTTTTGCAAATATTTTTATTATGTTAGGGTTTTGGTGCTGTTTTATTTTGTTAGTATATTATTACATTCTTCCAATAAACTTAATTAAACATCCATTTTTAATGTTTGCTTTATTATTAAAGGGTTGGCAACACATTTATTATTATTTAAAACTTTTATCAAATAATCAAAGTGGTGTTATGACACCTTTTTCTAGTTATAATTTATGTAGTTAAATATAAACTATATATAATGAATATCCGAACCAAATCCATAATAAATTGGTATTTATAAACGTTCTAGCCATTTATCCATCAAATACGAGGGATTATGCCACCATAGCAGCAACAGACAATTCATCAAATCCTAACACGAATGCTCTAATACGTGTTTGTTTGAGCATTGAAAAATAAAAATGAGTGTATTGAATAGGATCGAAATCAGCTTAGAATGATTTCAAGCAACTTCCTTGAATGCAATTCTATTTAACACTAGTGATATAATTGTTATATGTTTATGCATTTATATTATTATTTGTATTATATTGATATAAATATTTTTATTGTTGTATGTATTTATATTGCTGCAATTAATTGTTACCTGTTTTCAAACATTTTACTTGAATCCAGGAACATGTAACACTACTTATAGAATTATGTTTATTTTTATAGTTGCATGCATTCATATTGTTGTCATTTATTGTTATTTGCTTTTAGACATCTTATTTGAATGTAGTTTTATATAAAATTAGTTGTATAATTGTTATATGTTTATTCATTTATATTATAAAATGTATTTTTATTTTTGTACTTGCATATATTATTATATATAATTTTAATTGTTGTATGTATTAATATCTTTGCTGTTCATCGTTGTGTCTTTCTTTATTTAATGTTCAAAGTCAAAATTAGTTTTCACTACAAATAAACACTTTGCACTTAAAATAGTAAATGCATTTATTCAAATACCTGCATTTTTATTAGCTATACAAAAGCAGTCTTCCATTTGGTTCAAAAGTTGACAAACATGTTATGAACAGGATTTTTTACTAACTATGCATTCTTTTACAAAGCAGAGCAAGTATTTTTATTTTCTTATTTAAATGATGCTCTATCACAAAAGAACACATCTTTAACTGGCAAAGGAAGCAAACAAAAAAAAGATGGTTGTAAAATTTTACAGATATTTTTGATTTCGAAACACTCGAAAATCTCATTTCACAGTTAAGCTTATTTTGAAGTTTCGTTTTTTCTACAGGGTTCTTCTTAAAATATTACAAATCATTTCATTTAATCACAAATATAGATTTCTGAAAATAATTTAAAAGTGCGTTTCAATTTTTTGCTGAAATATTCCATTATTAGCAGTGATTTCTATCTTAGAAAAAGTTAAATATTATATGCAAGTAGACTTGTAAACTCAAAATGCCACTGGATCATAATCATAACATACATAAATATAATTATAACTGCTTTATCACCGGTAAAAAAAGCAATCTTTTCTTATTAGCAAAAATGCAAATACCATACTCGAAAAAATTTCTTTCAAATCAATAGAAATAAATAGTTGACGTTTAGTAAATTAATTTAAAGAAATATTTGATACAAATTACAAGTCTTCATCATCTGACGAAGGTTCAAGGTTATGATCCCGTCTCCAAAAGTCATAGCATGACCTCGAAGTAGAATGCTAATTTTAAATCATGTAGATATAATTTATGAAAAGGATTTTTTTTAATTTGGCAACAGGAATCAAAACTTAAAATCAATATTCAAGCTTACGTGCTATTGCAATAACAAATATTTACAAGACTTGAATAAAAATAAATTTGAGCCTATCAAATTTTCGCACGAAGAAAAGAAAGCTGAAAAATTGTCTCATCTTGACACATTTCTCAATAAGTTTCAAAATTGTCCAATAACACATCGTAATTATTTCCCGCGCTTTACATTCAATCCATTCACAGTTCACTAAATTCGTTTTAGTAGCATTTTCACAATTTTAATGCAGAAATGAATAACAAAAAGCTATGTAATATACACATTTGAGTCCACCAATGTACAGCTCTTTGTGTGTCCTACAATAAAAACAAATGCTCACTGAACAGTTGTGGTTTCTTGAATACAATTCGACATGACTCTAGAAACACAATAAAACTTTTTATGTGCCACAAAGTTCGAGAGATGATAAAAGGATATATCACAAGATTTACAGTACTTTAATTCAGAGTTCTGTTTGCTTTGGGACCTGCCTTTTTTCTTTGAGGGCAAAAATGGACAATGAGCCTCTTCCGACTTGTCCAAATCAGACGCTCGTCGAATGACAGAAGTCGACTGACCAGGAGGTGACTTGGACACGTCGGGTGATTTTTCGTCGCTATCATAATCCGGTTCAGGCTCATATTTGATGTAATGCGGTTGAGACTCTTTTGAGGAGTCTTCGGCACTGGATGAATGGTCATTCTCAGCCTTGATAACCACGTCACAATAGGCTAAAGGGTTCACTGAGTCTTGATGACTACCACTGCTGGCATCGGGACTACTACCACGCGATTCTGTTTTAACTGGACTTATGGTATTTGGCACATGTTCTCTGGAAATATTCTCAGAAATTCTTGGAGAGTTGGAAAGCTCATTGGATTCGGAATGGTCCGTCAATACAGTTTCTCTTTTAAGAGATGATGACCTGTCTCTCATTCGTTCTAAATATGCTCTTTCTCTCCTCGATGCTGTTGTCCTGCCACCATCCTTGGAATGATCGGATTCATCGTCGCTGCGGTCTACGGCAGGTGGAAGGATTGGCACTACTCCATTTTCTGGAATGACGTTGTTGGACACGAATTCCTCAATGGAAGTGTTCCCTTCGCCGAGGTGTTCACAAGCATGGGAACGCATTCCTCTCATAGTGTTCCCTTTGTACCCACACACTATGCATCGGTACCCTCGCAGTTCATTGTGAGTCAGCAAATGACGGCGGATGGTGTCATAGGAAGCACAAGTTGCGTCACAATAATTGCATTTCCACTCTTCAGGTCCAGAAAATGGGGATTCTAATCCTTTAGGGCTTTCACCATTTTCGTTTCTTAATGCTGCAGCTTTTGACATGGCACTATCAGCCTTTTTTATGCAATAGTAAGTCTGGTGAGCATGTAGGTTGTCAGAAGTGCTGAATTTGACACCACATGCATCACAACAAAACACTGCAGCATGCGAAGACTTGCTAATCACTGACCTGAAAGTTTCGGTTGAATGTTCCATTCTTCTTATTCCTGATTTAACATTGTCATCACTTTGGTAACTCGTCGACGATTCGTTAATACCACTATGGTTGCTGTTATTATCGTCACTTAAATGCTCTTGGCTTGAAGCAGCTGCAGCAGCGGCTATAGCAGATAGCTGTCGTCGCCTATAAGCACAGTAATGCTTCTTGTGTGCAAGATAATTATCATACTTGTAGAACACAATGTTGCAATCTTCGCAAATATTGTTACCGTGCTTGAGTAACTTGGGGGGTGGCATACCTGGAGGCACCACAGCCTTATCACTTAGAATATCAGGCTGAAGGATGGGTGGTAATGGAGATGTTCTCTCAGAAACAGCATGTGGTACTCTAGGCAACCCAACTGGTACATGAGAAGAGTATCGAATGCCATCGCCGCTGTAAGGACTGGATGGAGACAATGTTACTCTTGAATGCAGCACGGATGATCTTGATGGAGATCCAGAATCGCTAGTATTTAAAAATGATGGCGAAGGACTTCCAGTCGAAATTACAGAATTTTTACGTTTCAATGGAGACTTAGTTAGAGAACTGGTGAATTTATTTTTAAGACTCAAATCCAGAGGGGCATCTTGATCCACGGCGGCAGGTTCCGAATCTTTCTTCTCAGGATCAGAGTCTACTGGCTGGACTAATTCATTGTTACAGGTCTTCTTAAGGTTCAACACATCCCCTTCACTCATTTTTCGTTTTCGTAAAGAGCTTGCTGCTGTGCTCAAAACTCTATCTGATGAATCTGAGTTGAAGTTCATAATAGGATGGCTGGTTTTACGTGAAGGAGGGCCTTCTTCTTTGGCTTTTACAGCTGGTGCTTTCTCCACGATGGTCGGACAGGCTATTCCTGTTTGGAGAACAATACCAGGGCCGCCTGTTGGGATTACCCCGCTCTGAGGAACCAGTCCCTGGCCATTTACCAAAGAACATGGAAGCAATATTAAAGGATTGGTTGATATGGCAGCATAGATAGCCTGTGGCTGTATGAGCGATGACGCAACACCTCCGTTGACCCCACTCCTTATGACTACGGTTTCAGGACTCTGTTTGAAAGAAGGTCCCGGCGTTGATTCTGGCAGAGAAGGTGAAGAAGACGTTTCTTCCTTTTCGTTCCTAGACTTGCAATATAACTGTTTGTGTACGTGATAAGTGTCTACTGACATAAACTGAATTTTACAGGCTTCACAGTATGACTTAGAATTTGTCACTTTCGTAGCTGTTTTCTTGACTGGATGGGATCTGTGATTCACAACATGTATATCAAATTCATATGGTTCCGCACTTGTAAAACTGCAGTATGGACATCTGTATATCCTTTCCTCTTTTGCATTCTGGTGCTTCGCAGTAGCTGCACTTTCTGATGGCTTCGTTTTTTCACGCAAAAGCGATTCACTGGCAGATGGGGTGCGGTTTCTTTCAGTCACCTTATCATCTGTAAAATAAAAGAAAACCATTTTTAAATGTGCATAAATGTGAATATTACTTACGAGTCAAAAATAATTTGATAATTATGAATTCAAAATTAGTGCATGATATTATTATTATTTTCTTAACACAAATTACTTTTTTTAATATTTCAGAATGAATTCTACAATGTAGGTTGTTACTGTCGAATAATGGAATCAAGCCATGCTCGTGTGACAAACGTCAAGTGCGCAGCTCCAATTTAATTTTGGAATCCTTTGAGTTTTTTGTAGGGAAATAAAGAACGTGACATCAGAGAACAATAAAATAATGCACTATGAGACGTTAGATGACATGCGCAGTTACTTTTGTCATGTGACTGTAACGTCACGTAGATTGACGCCTATGAAAAAACCCATAAAACAAAGCTCAAAGTTCTGGTTGCACAATAAGTTAAATTACTCTCCAAAATTGTTCTCGTGTCGCCATTTTTTTATTTTTTGACACATTTATAATTAAAATCTTGCGTTTATAACTGAAAAAAAGATAAGACCTTCTTGAAATACACACGAACTAATTTCAAGAACTACAACTCAATTTCCATACAATTACTCCAAAAGCGCTCTTAAATTTTTAATACTTCAAAATCAGCAGCTGAACTTCACAGCTGCAATTATGTCACATTAAAACAGCAGATTAAATTTAAAATCCCATTTCCTTCAATTTAACGAAAGCTGTTCGTCGCTTAAAGACTCCTTTTGGAAGAGAATTTAAATAAATTATCTCTTCTGTAATTGAATCAGTGTCCGTAAAGATATTTCAAAGCAGGGCTGCTGAGTCAAAACGGTAAAATAATGTTAAACGTCTTTAGAAAAATGTCAAATTTTTCATAATACCATAGATTTTTCGTGAAGTTTTTATTAGAAATGGAGCAGTCTTCAGTACAATCAATCCAAATAAAATGGTTTATATCTAATAAACAATTATAATATTACAATTAACTGAAAAAAGTAATTCTAAGAATCAAGGACGAAAATAACGTCAAAAGGTGGTCAAAACTAATATAATACCAAATAAAAATTTAAAACATCATAGCTTTCCCAAACAAAAGCCAAATTTCTCTAATTTGGCTTCAAAATCCCAATATGGCAATCTACTTCGAAACAGGTGAGAAAAAGATAGTGCGATGTTCAACGATACTCGAGTTTCCAATTTGCGGCAAATGGAACACGAGTTCGATAATCTTCAAACAAGTTTATTTGTTGATTTGAATGGAAGCGTGTCAAAGAGACACCTTTTAAGATAATGAATGCCCCTTTTAAGATAATGCACATCTCTTTTAAGGCAATCAATGGGGTATATTTAGAAACGCATCCATTATCTCGTTAACACAACTTCGGCTTAATTCTCCCTTTGGCTAATGAGGTTTCTTATTTTTTTAAGACTTGTACTTTTAATGCTTCTTAAGGGATGTTAATTAATTAGAAACTAACAAAACATTCGTTACAACTCTTTGGTTTTCTTACAAAACGTCAGTTTTTGCTATTTTTCATTAAGGGTCCCGAATATGGTGACACATAAACAGATTAATGTCAGAAAAAAAGTTTTTTTCCGTATTTGAAGAAAAGGTTCTGCTAGATAAATACAGAAATTATAGAATTTTACGAATTGTATATCAAACATCTTAGCATATGTAAAAATGTCCTACTTTTGAAAACATTAATTGCCTAGCAGAAAATACACGCATTAATTGGGCATCATAGTGAATAATAAATATTTACAGTGTAGATTTTTTTATATAAAAAATTGTATAAGTTTGTGAATAACAAAAGACACTAAGAATTTGATGTCAGATGCTAATATAGACTGACTATAATAAACTTATTTTGATGTAATAACCTCAGTTTTAAAACGTAAACGAACACAGATAAATTAAAACAACATTAAATTATGGAATTTTAATTAATCATTGTGTGGAAACAATAGCAACAGACATCTTCAAATTTATAATTTAAATGGTTGAGAAAGATTTTTTTTATTTTGTTTTGATTCAGACTCTTAATTGATTTCTGTAGATTTTTTTGTTGTTGTTTTAATAAATTTCTTTCCTTCGCAACTAAATGGAAACTTGTGGAATGGAATATGAAAGGAATTTCTCATAGATTAATATTTAAAATATTAAGAAATTTTTCTTAAATTAAAACTACAAACATTAAGAAATTCTTCTTCAGTTAGCAATAAATAAAAATTAAGGAATTTCTCGTAAGTTCAAAACTTAAAAAATTTGGAAAAGAACTTTTTAAAAAAGTATTCGACCACACATCCACAGAATCTCATATTACCGAAGTACTGTGAATTTACGTCAAATATCTACAATAAATATACTCCTTGAACTATCTTTAAGGGTATTTTTATTTAAATGTCCTAAACTTAAATACAAAGCTCTGTATTCTTTATGTCAGAATATTTATAAAATGAAAGCAGCTTCTTGTCAGGCAGAAATGAACGAATGGACGAATTTCTTCCAAATTAAAAGACAAATCTTTCCTGAAGTAAAATAAATATGTACTCAGTCAGAAATCTACGGAACATCTAACCTAGTAAGGTACGACAAAACTGGTATTATAAAAGTTCATTTACATGAATTTAATTAAAACAATCCAAGCCTTATCGAAATCCAAAATAAAAATATTCTCCAGGATGTAATATGTAACAAAAGTAATCTCGTAGTTATTTCAGAAGTAATACTGAAACTTTCTGTTGAATCTTATTCAAAAATCTTACACGTCATTTGTAAATAAGAAAAGAACATCTCACCCGGAACATATAAAAGATTTCACAAAAAATTTCTAATTAGAAATTGGTGGCAGTACTTCCAGCATTACGAAAACACTATAGAGGACGAGAGTTTAGGCTAAATAAACATTAAAATCTCGATTATTTAAAACAAAACTCATTTCAAGATTATACCTAACCTACAAATTTATTTACCTAAAAAAAGCAACCACAGGCAGATAAGTTCTTCAAGAACCATCAACTCGTGAATGGGACTGAAATATCAGATTGTCTTCTGTGTTTTCTTTGGCTTTTTATATGTGTACAGGACTTTCCGTCCTGTTGTATTCAAGAGCTGTACAAATAATCTTGAAGACAAAGAAAGGACAAAAAAGAAGTATTCTCTTGGATTGGGCGATCTAATACTTCGAGAGGTTCACTCCAGACCAGGAAGAGATTAGTTTGGATTTGTTTTGCTCACAAGAATAATCTCGGATAGAGAACGTTGTCTCGATCGCTTTTTATTCTTTCCTGAGATTTTCGTCGACTTGTGAAAGATTAAAAAAGGGCTTTATTCTCCTTTTTTATTTAGCATTATGTGACTGCAGTAAGCTGTTTAGAAAGTCTCACAACCCTTTTGGCGAATTTAGTGATATTTATGGTTGATATACGGTAGAATGGATGAAACACATATTTGTTATTGCGTTGAAATAAATTGGGAGACTCGTGTTATTCGTTAGCGAAGTAATCCGCAATGTTAATATATGAAATGAAATTCTTAATAAAAGCTATCTGGAGTGCCCTCCTTTCTTCCACTTTCTCATATACTTATACAATATGGCGCGATTTATGTTTAGCTTCGTTATATGCTGAAGAGAATTAAGTATGTTTTTTGAACCCCTTTGCATTAATGGCCAACAGATCTACAATTTAGTTGTCAAGACCAAATACTAAATATCATTTATGTAGCTCTTTGCCTCTACGAATGATCATGCTGGCATACAAATAGACAGATCGACAGAAAGTCAATCCTTTAGCCCCGTTCGTATGGCTTGTCCTTCCACGAGTTCCGTCTGCGGTTCACGTTATTCCACATCGTCGGAACAGGAAGAATTGATGTGTCTCGTGGCTGGTAAGTGCATCTGTTGTTTCCAGCGTTATGGCGGTAAATAGCTCGCGTATCAAAGGAAGGGGGAGTGGCCAGACGTCGTCAGTACATCCGTTCACTCGAGCGCTGCCGAGAGGTTTGCCAAGCCACGCGCCGTGTCAACAGACCACAGTCCACAAATACGAACCTCGAGAGACTAGAGCTTTGCCAAGTTACACGCCGTGGGAGCAATGATGTTGACGGATTTCATCCAGATATAATACAAAGCTGCAATTACAGCATTCTTACACAAAATTTCATCCATCTAGCTGATTGCCTTTTTCGGCTATAGTGTCGTCCTAAGCCTAAAAGGAGTATCTCAAGAAACTATAACTTTTGGCTACGAACATTTTAGTAAATGTACATTGCGCTAGTTTTATGAGATGCGCATTTTTCTTTAGTGGTTTTCTACCATTTTTTAATAAGATATGGCCTTTTTTGCTTTGGAATAATGTCAGGCATCTCACAAACATTATTAAGTAAGAAAAATCTGAAAATTAGAAAAAAATTGAGATACGCCTTTTACGCTTAGGAGGGCTTTATAGTTCTCATATGACCACGGAAGGACAGACAGACTTCCCGTAGACAAATTTCGTCAAAAATTGGTACAATTTGATAGAAATATGAAGTTTTAGCGTTAAGACCTAATGCAAAATTTCATCCGTCCAGCTCGTTTCGTATTAGAATTATCGTGATGTTCCTTTTTTTCGGACTGCTATTATAACGGAAGTATAAAATTTATGGTTTCTATTACATAAATTCCAAAGTGACATATAATGATTATTAAATTATAATCCAAACATTATGAAATTAAAAATAAGAAATTCATAATAGGCAAGGATTTCTTTTAAGCAGGATATATATATACTATAGTTCTAACTATCAAATCCTTCATATGAAAGCAAAATGCGTCGCCAAATATTCAAAACAGCCTACGTTTGATGAACACGTCCGATAATTGGCATTATGATAATTAGAAAATCTAAAATGATTTAAAGGACTTCCTCGGACGGTAATCATCACCATGCTGTGATCCAATCATAAAGTGCCACGTCATTACGAAATTTAATTTCAAGCGAATTAACGCGCTTCCCGAAATTTGTTTGTGTTGCCACCTAATCCATCGAAAAGACATATTAAATTTTGTACTATCGAACAACGTTTCGTATTTCGAAATCGCACAGACTTTATTGACAGGCGAAGCGGAATACTTCGATTGAAATTGTCGAAATGGTCCATTGTTAATAATGAATTCAAAATGTTCCGATGGTTGTTTTAGTTCTGCTTATTCAGCTGTGATTGGTCATTTAGACATTCGGCCACTAACAAAATGACGGCTTAGTCGGCAAATTAAATGCTCTACTCTTGACGGTGTAATAAGACAATACAAATTCATTTGTCCCAAGAAGTTACTACTATTATTTGTACAAGAAGTCACTAAAATTAACATAATGAATATGAAAAGGATATTCCATACCTTATTTATTATTTATAATAATGCGTTACAAAATACAGTAAAATCTCGATTACCTGGCATCTATCAATCGAGGTCTCTGTTAATCGATCCGGTACCAGAAAGTGGAACCGTGTTTTTTATTTCTTAATTAATTCAACCATTTTATCAGAAAAGGATATAAGACATGGCATTGGAGCTGATTTTCGCGATGAGAAGGCTTATGAAAGGTTGCTACCGGAAGTTAATCTTTTATAACTCAATTATTTATATAGAGAAAAAATAAAGACACATTCCATTTTCAAGTTCTTCAATAGTGATGTGAGCCAATTATATGCAATTGTATGAAAAATTAGTACTGTTCAGCAACGGATTCCGAGTCTACCACTTTTGGACGATTTTACCTCAGAAAGGGGTGTCAGGCAATGAGTCATATGCGGGCATTTCCGAAGTTTTTTGTTAGATCACGCTCAGTAAAATGTAAACATCACCCTTCCATTCTTCACTTTCCCCCTATTTTGATGAAAATAATTCCGCCCGGCGCATGCGCAAAAGCGCGGAGGGTTTCCGAATCCGTTGCTATACAATACTATAAATGAGTCGAAAAGTTTCCCGTTGTTCAGCGCGGGGAGGAGAGCATTCTTTTGAGAATACTCTTAAAGTATCATTGGGGAAATGCAAAGGCAAACAGCGGAAATCTGTAACAATCGTGAATTCACTTATCAAAACAAATTAATGTTTCAAAAAAATATTTAAGAAGTTTGATAACTAATAAAAAGGGTCTTTTAAGACGCTTATTCGTGGTAGTACTTGCAGAATTATCTGTATAATTTCAAATAAACAATCTTGGAAAACCTTGTCGTAAGAAAAGAAGTCATAATTTAAAATTAATTAACATTCTAACATTCTCTTTTCTGATTTAAAAAGAAAATTTCTCAAAAATATTCTTTAAAAAATTAATTCGCGAAATGATTCTAAAAGATGAATGAGCAATGTTATGATAAGTACAAATATGCACGCAAATGTTACAACATCTCGAAAGTTTCCGCCAACTGCTTTTGAAATTATCTCTACTTTGCTGAATAATTGAAAAATTGATCTTCGTTCACTAATTTTATCTCCTTTTGGCTAAAATCCAATCTTTTCAATTTCCAGCATTGAAAGAATGTCATGCCGATAGAATCACAAGCAATGTTTGTTTTCCACTCAAAATGACATCAGCAGTTTTGAGAATCTTTTAAGTTAAAATCTGATTGGAAGCTTATTTTTATCGTTTGCTGCTATTTTAAGAACTGGCTAACCTTGAATAGATGCATCGCGATAAAATAACACAAAGTAACGAATAATTTTTCGACTTATCGCTTCTATTTTTATTTTTATCTAGCATTCTCTTTCTTTTCACTTTGTTCTGAATTTGTAAAGCAATCTACGATGTTTTTTAAGAATTACGGCATATTCTTAACAAAATGGAAACAACACCGTTTTTTATTCTATTGAAATTCCGTTGTGTAGCATCATTCAGAATTTCTAATCTAATTCAATTTATTAAATTTACCTCTTCCATGCCGAGCTATTTTTAATTGCTATTTATATGCGACAATTCGAATAGGTTCAATATTTTTCCAACGAAGCGATCTGTTGTTTACATCTTAAACCATAATAGTATAATCTAACTCATTAAAACCAGTACAGCCAAACCTATCTAAAAGCAGCCTGTGGAATTGTATGGAATGATTAAGACGTGATTTCTACGCTGTATGTCGGAAATAGAGTTAACATTAAACAAAAACTTTAATTTTTTACAACCGTAAAAATATTTATCTCTTAATTTATCAACTAAGAATAGTCTTGTAATTACAGGGTCACAATTATTGAGCTATATGAAAAAAAACCTTTGATAACTTTTGAACCGTTGGCGAGATTCAGTTAAATTTTGGCGGTTGAATGCAGGGTCTGTTGGGGACTTGGGAATTTTTGAGCATTCACACTCTTATTGTTGTTGTTGTTTATTTTTCGTTGAAAATGTCGAAATACAGCGTTTCTGAGCGTATATCGATCGTCAAGGCCTACTATTCGAGCAATAACAGCCCGATTGCGGATCAAAAGAAATTTGCAACCGAGTACAAGCTGAAGACAACCGGTCCAAGTGTTATAACAATCAAAACTGTGACTGAAAAATTCGAGAGAACCGATAGTGTCGATGTCTCGACACTTCAGCTATTTTTGCAAAATTTTGCTCTTCGTCTGCGCCATGTTATAGCCATTGATGGCAAGCATATCGAACATGTCATAAACTAAATCCGAATATCTGTAGTTACTTTTAAAATTTGAATAAAATTTTTAAATCAGTAGTTTTTGAAAATTTTATTTTTTATTTCATTTAGCTCAATAATTGTCACCATGTAGTATTAACCTGGTTAGGTTTTATCTAACCATGCCGACAGTATCTAACTTCATTTACTTCATTGTATGCATACAGAAAATATCACAATCATCAAAAAATATGAAATAGAGATGATCAAGAATACCTACGATGAAGATCTCCTTGAGTACAAAAAATAAAATTTAAATTATGTCTGCCTATAATCATACTAATTCTAAAACGGAAGGAGCTAGACGTACTAAATTTGACATGCGTGTCATTCTTCCAAATTTCGGGTCAAATATGTCAACGGACTGGCTGACTGGACGTCGATTCGCATATATGTGAACGCAGTAACTCAAAATCGCAACAAATAAGTGCAATGAAATTTAGTACGTGGTTTTTACATCAAAATTGTAAACACTGTTCCAAAATGCATACTCGATTCTCTTCAGTATACTACAAAGCTAAACATGAAACGCGCCATATCAAGCAAGAATTGGAGGAAGCTGAGGGAAGGACATTCTCGGTGGTTACTTTGGTTATGATACAGCTTATATCTAAAGACCAGAGTTGGAGATGCTTTTCAATCCTCACTGATATCAAATTCCACTTGAAAATTTTACACAAAGAGTGCTATTACTCACAAAATAATAAATGGAAAAATTATGTATATGGTCGGTAGGGTTATTATTTTCTACGTCCAAACATCGTAACCTGAATGAAGAGTTAAACACATACAGAAAAACTAACTTTTTATTATTATTTATAAATTTTATGGTCAGAAAAAATAAAGTCACAAAGGAGTTCATTTTAAGGTAGACTCTCTACCCGGAAGTGCTTTTTGTTTTATTTTTATATTATTTAGATCTTTCTACACTGATTTCTTATCACAATTTCTGCATCACACCACATTCTCGCCACGTGTTAGATGAACTCTTAAACATGAATTTCACATTATTTTTCAATCTAAAGAAGTCACCTTTATTATCTTGATAAGTGTAATGTTTGAAAGATCAATGCATGATCGGTAATGTGATATTCCCACATAATTTAGATCGCGTGTTTGTGTTGAGGTCCCATCTCACGCGAACAGCTTATGACAGCATCCTATCATTTAATCGTTAGAAACTCAATGAAAGAGATAAGGGCATGTCATCATGAGAATTGTGTTGTGTCAAGAAATTTATTGCTCGCATTTTGATGCACGATAATACTTATCTTGAAAAGAAATGCGTTTTCATGTTTATGAATTGTTTGCGGTAAAAAAAAGTAAATTATTGCTAAAACAATCTGCAATGTCCTATGTTGACAAAACTTGAAAAATAAAAACCTTTCGCTATTTTTTTCATTAGCGAAATTATCTATCGGAAGTTGAATACGAGTTTTACTCTTTTCATATAATACAATAAATAAAACAGACAATATCATTTAATCTTTGAAAAACAAATTTATTATTCGTATCATCATCAAAGCGTATTTTCAAGAAAATTAAAACAGAAACGCAGCTTAAAGCATTAGGTTTTCTCATTTCGTCCAAGGAGGATGTTTTCTATCAATATCTCGGGAAACATTTACTTTAATTTGAAGAACATCTTTATATTCACAACAATAACCAAACATGCGGTAAAATTTAAATATACGCTCTTATTTCAATGATATAATCACAATAATAATTTTAAGCAATTGAAAAACAATTTTGTTATGGAATGTGCTCAAATTGATAACGATGCTTATACATGTTTACATATTCTACCTTACCCCCAAACGTTACATGAATTTTCTTGCTTTATAATCATGTATGAGAACTTCCACTTAATTTTCTGATATTTAAAAAAACTGAAGATGTAAAATGAAACAATTATTTTCCCAAATGCACTTATGCCATTAGAATAATATTTTCTCATAAAAAAAAATCTTCAATAATATCACATAAAACTAAATTTAAATATTATATATAATTTTCAATTGCAATTTTAAATTAATTTGGATATACAGTCGGACCTCTATTTAACGAACCTCTATTTTGCGATTTTCTCTATTTTGCGAATTTTTTCTTGGAACCAAGAACATTTTGCGAATTTCTTCGTAAAATAACCTCCAAATAGCGAAGTGCATTCTTTATTTAACGAACTTTTTCTTGTGATCCAATATTTTTTTCCTCCCTATTTCTCAAAATATTTCTAAACATTTCAAACTTATTCTTTTTTTAACACATTTTATGGTGATCAATGACTTTGAAGCTGGTAAATGTCAAAGCTAAAGTGCTTGAGCATCAAAGAAAAAAAATTCATTCTTCATGAGGTGAATAAAGGCGTGAAAATAAAAGGATATTGCTTTAAAATTTGGTATTCCTCCAAACAGCTTATGAACCATAATAAAAAAATCGTGATAAGATACAAAATTATGATTCATCGAATTCTTGTTCAAAACGTTTAAAAGAATGTGTCTATGAAAATGTGGATGAGGCAGTTTTGAAGTGGACAGGGTGAAAAATACAAAGAATACAGCAATGAATTGCAATGAAGACGAAGATGATGAAGATGGAAATGATCATGATGCAGAAATCAACAAACCTTCGTATGATGAAATGTTAAAATTCATTAATTTTATTATAAAATTATTTTTTAATTGAAAATACAGTGCATTCCCGACAATGTTTTCTTTTATTCTTGCTTTCCTTGCAGATTTCTTTTTGATGGGTAAAATATATAAAACAAATAGATATTAATTTACAAAATAAAGGTCTGATTAATTACTTTTTTTAATAATATTTAGTGTTTATGAATTTAAAATCTATTTTGTGTAGTTAAAGTATTTTAAAAGATGAATCTCTATTTAACGAATTTTCCATATAACGAACTTTTTTTCGGGATTTAGCGACTTCGTTAAATAGAGGTCCGACTGTATTTGCAACAATTGGTTAAGCTTGCATACTACACTTATTTCATTTATATTTCCTACAACACGATTTATCTACAAATATCTTGAAATGGAGGCAATTTTTAAATATAATAAAATATTAATATACATTTTATTTTTGAGACCATTTACTTCAAATATGTCGTAGAAGCACTTCATGAAAGTAATTTAAGATAGAAATATTGAAAATAATTTCTGAATAAATTAGTAAAAAAATAATCATGAAAAAACTCATGATGGCATTAATAAGACAGTTGAGTAAAATTCACTTTCACCGAAGATTAAATAGCGTCACAATCCTAGAAAGATACTTTTCTTTAGCATATTATAATTTCGAAACTACTATCATAGCTGCTTCCCCTGTTATTCTCGTGCTGCCATCTATCGATAGCAGTTACAACTATATAAGTTAAGGTACTCACCGATAGATGGCGGTCTGTGCGCTGTAGAGCTGCTCACTTCCTCTTGCGAGACGTCATGATCACTATCTTCACAGTTTTCAGTCCTAAGCTTTTTCACGTCTTGTTCACGTTCACAGTCTCTTATCGAGTGCCTGGTGGACATGTCTTCTGCAGTATCAACTATTCCTTCCGATGCAAAATCTAACATTTTTTCGGGCTTCATACACTGATCTTTCTTCTCGGGTTCACACTCATCTGATAAAGTCCTTGTTGAGTCCGTGTCACAAATTTCTTTTAGTGAGGATTTTTCAGATTTAAAATCTATACTGTCAAATTGTTGTGCGTCTTCTTCTTTATCCACTATTCGACAGGTTACTTTCAATTCTACTTCCTTATTAACGTCTTTCGTTACTGTGCATACAATGTCGCCACCTAGAAATAAAAATGAAAAATATTTCAGATTGGGGACATATATATATATAATTAGATAATAATTTTAAAAATCTATTGAGGAATTTTAATTGATGTTCTCAATGATTAGTTCGATGCAAAAATTGCAACATTTAAAATTATATGTTATAATTAAAAAGAAATCTTTTTATTTCGGCAACTTGTAACTAATTAATTTTAATAAGATTATTATTTAAAAATTTTCCAAATATTGTTACTTGCGTTTCCTATTTTTCAGTCGGATTTAAAATGTGTAGGATAAAAAATGCACATTTCTTGATTTGTATTGTAATTTTATTTAACTTAAGCATTTGTTCCCTAATTTATAAGATCATTTACGCAGCTGTGCAGTTGTAGAAATTAAATAGAATTTCAATTTTGAGTAAAATTTCCTCATTAGGGCTGTTGAGCATCGTTTATTTAATCTGATACAAATTTTATTAATCTGAAGACAATTGTACAGAAATTGTAGTTATTTTAAGCTTAATATTGTATCTAAGTGAAATCCAGAGTTAGAATACAGCTTGAAACATTTCGAAAAAATTCTCCCCGAACTATTTCCGCCATCCATGTTTTTTTATTTAAACCGTTTAGAAAATTGAAGTATAAAATCATGAGCACTGAAAAAAGTTTAAATCAAGTAGCGTAGCATCGAAAAAGATAATGAAAACCGAAGTTAATAAATGAAACGCAAATAATTTGAAAAGCCTTTATGAAAAGTTGAAATAACATTCAAATAAAAAATCTCTCAATCTACAAAACTTTCACAAACAACGAGAGTAGAGAATGTTCCATGAAGATTTAAATTTATTAATCGGAGTTAACTATTAATAATATTAAATTTATTGACGTGTACATAGATATGCAACTGTTATTTTAATAACTTTTGCTCGCTTTTTACTTTCTCGTACACGAAAAGTATAGAAAAATATAAAATAAAGTTATACAAAGAGAAAATATTATAATCGTCAAAAAATTCGAACTCGAGATTTTGACGAATCTCCACGTTTGAGACCTCCCTGAGTCCGAAAAACTCAATTTTGGAATTATGTCTGTCTGTGTGTCTGTCTGTCTGTGAACACGATAACTCGAAAACTATTAGAGCTACGGGGATGAAATTTGGTATGTGGTCTTTACACATAATTTGTAGGTTTCTGTCAAATTTTGGACAAAATCCGTCAACGGGAAGTCTGTCTGCCTGTATGTCCGAAGTCATGCGAACACTATAACTCAAAAACTGGAATAGCTAGATGGATAAAATTTGGTACACAATTTCATCATCGTGAATGTAGGTCCGTATCAAATTTTGGACCAAATCTGTCGAAGGGTTTACTGTCTGTCGGACTGTATAATCGCATAATTATAAAAATTATATCTCCTATATCCTTTGGCTTAGATAAAAAAAATTGATATGACGGTTGCTAACATTAATTGTAGATCTGTGCCCAAATTTCGTTTCAATCGGTTAAAAAAAGACTTTTAAATTGCATAATTAATTTTTCTAATCCGATTCTCCATACGCATGCGTACTGGTAGCAATCTCTGTGCACGCGGAAGGATTACGTCACTTTGTCCTTGAGCTGGCAAGAGAGGAACTTAGCAGTGTGTGATAGATGCGTTAAATTCGGTACGCATCTCTTTGAATTTGATTCTTTACCTAAATATTTTACAATCATTTTAATCTACAATGAAAAATCTTCTGATAGCCATTGGATTCCGGGTTACGGTAGGTTCGAATTTTTTTTATCCACGCGGGGGGGGGAGAAACAGCACCTTTTTGGGGAAGTATACGAGAAAGTTTAGGGAAGACCACTCCCGCTGGTTACTTTCTCGTATACGAAGTGTACAAACAGAAAGTATTGTTAATCGTCAAAAAATTCGAACTCGAGATTTTGACGAATCTTCACGTTTTGGACCTTCCTGAGTGCGAAAAACACAATTTTTGAATTATGTGCTTCTGTGAACACGATAACTCAAAAACTATAAGAGATACAGGGATGAAATTTGGTATTTGATCTTGAAACATAATTTGTAGGTTTCTATCACATTTTGGACAAAATCCGTCTACGGGAAGTCTGTCTGTCCATCTGTCCGCGTTCATGTGAACACTATAACTCAAAAACTTGAATAGCTAGATGGATAAAATTTGGTATACAGTTTTATCATCAGGAATGTAGGTCCGTATAAAATCTGGGACAAATCCGTCAAAGGGTTGACTGCCTGGCGGTCTGTATAATCGCATACTTCTAAACATTATAACTCGGAAACCCTACGGCTTTGATAAATAAAAATTGGTATGAGGCCTGCTAACATTAATTGTAGATCCCTGCCCAATTTTCGTTTCGTTCCAATCGGTCGAAAAAAAGGTGTTCATATCACCTAGACAAAAGGTGTTCAAATCACCTATTTGTCTTTTCTGATCACACAATGGTGAGAGGCCGTTATTGCATAATTGCGCGACTCACTTGCGCTAACCCACGCCTTTCGCCTCCAAGCTTCCGATCCCCAAGCTTTTTTCTCCACTGTGTTAAATACGATTGTTTATTTTACTGCCTTTTAGCTTACTTTTTCTCCACATGTGTTGGGAGTATACGTGAAAGTTTAGGGGAGACCACTCCCGCTGGTTTTTTAAATTATGATTGTATTTTCCGAGTAATGAGTACTGTAGAGTATTGCACAAAATCCAAAAAATAAATTAATTAATTAAGAATAAAAATAAAAACAATATGATAGTTAATTATTATAAACTTTTATGGTACAACAGGATAAAATCCACATTGGTCACATAGAGTGACTATGAGCTATGTGTAGTAAATATTAGAAAGGAGAATTTTTCAGAAGCCAACTTTAGCTTTTGAAGCTATGCGTAATAATAATAAAAAAAAAAATTTAGTTATTTTTTTAACCTAGACTCTTTGATGATAAGTATAAAATCCCAGATAATGCATGAAAGTTAAAGAAAATTCGGGAGACTTTTTCAATCTGCAACAAAGTATCAGTCCCGCCTAACTCGAATTCGGTCCTGTAACGTCAGGACGCGCTATGGTATGGTTCTTCAAAAATCATTCACTGCATTCAGCGCAGAATAGTCATTTTTGGCTCATTCGCTATTAAAATCTCTCCACCTGCCTCCACAAACCATTCTAAATTGAAGCCATTACGAGGATATTGTTATCAGTTTCACCACACATGAAGATAAGAGTGAAACGGAACATAACAAGTTCTAAGAGCGAACAAATTAATCGCTAAAGGAATGTGGTAGGCGAATAAATTCCTTATCTTTCCCTTATAATTCTCTTTTGTTAACAATAAGAAGTAATCGTAAAAGTCCCCACGTTTTGTTTCTTTTATTACAGATAATTATAAAAATCAGCGGTGAATTTAATTACATTTAATCAGAACGTCCACTTAACTATTTTGTTCAGGGCTAGATTTTCCCAAGGGCGCAAAAATTGGAAAGCGCAAATATAAAAGAAATAAAGGAATTACAATAAAATATTTACAAATTTCAGTTTTTTTAAAGGCCATACAAAACATTGTTTTTTAAACACGTCCATACGCATTAAATAAACTAATGGTACAGATACATTGCATATATCTATACTTGTTGTACAGGGGATGGGAGAGGGCAAAGGGGAGGGTAAGTTCTTTGGCCTTGGGCGTAGAAATGCATAAATCCGGGCCTGATTTTGATTATCATTACTAATGTTTTCAAGTGCACGTATGCACGTAGAAATTTGTCATTTTTTAATAATATTTCTATTTAATTTTTTCTATCTCAACGTAAAAGCAAATTTAAACTTTCCACACAGTTTAACAGAATAAACAACTGAAACAAACTGACATGATTGATTAAATTTCTCTTTACTACTTCTACTTTCATTACTTCTACTTCACTCTAACTACTTCGATCTAATATCCTCCAAGGTTATTAGATTGATATGAGACGCGACCAATGGCTGCTACAGATAGCTAGTACAAGTATGAAATTCGTTTCGTTTCGCTTTCTCAAAGGAAAAAGGAAAAGATAGGGTTTTATAAGATTTAATTTCTTTTTCGCATTAAAATGTTATCTCCTACTTCTATGAATGACTTTTTTTAATCGAAAGAAATTGTAAGAAATTTTATTAAACTCGGCCTTAAAAAAATAATAACTCTCTGCGTTGCCAATCCAACAATAAGTGTCGATAAAATAAATGTTTGGATACAACGTTTACCAAGATGTGGGCTATGGGGTATCAACGCCGATCTCCAATATTTCGTTAGATGCTGTGAACAAACTATGTGAAAACAAACACTGTGAAGACAAACTATGAAATATTTCAAATCATGTTTTCATGATCGAATTTGATCAGGTGAGGCGAAAAAAATGCTGTGCCACTTGCGCCATTTACTCTCGCTTCTCCAATGTTTTAAGAAAGTGGCTTAACCTCTAGACTGCCTCTCGGAAACACTTAAGATTTCCTGCTAAGACAAGAATTTTAGGGTACAAACAAGAAATGAGTTTTCCCCTTTTTCGAGTCAATTTAGCCCGCCTAGAAAGTTACCTATTCTTGAATCCCCTCATTATCAATTAATCCATCCATTACGTATGCCTCGAGGTCAAAAGCGTAATATTGCCTCCAAGGTGATCACAAACCCAACAGATTAGAGCTGCGAGGGAAGGAATATCCTAATGGCTTACTAGTACAGCATATGTGCCAGTTCGTAAGCAAAGGTAAAAGATTTTCTAGTACAACAACCGTACCGCCGGAAAGTGGAAAAGGTGGATTTTCCGCACTTCAAGCACCCCAAGCGCACTCTTCAAAGCAGAATAAATACGATAAATCAAATCACCAGCCAACATACCTCCTTTGTGTCTTTCCAGTACAATTCACGCAAATATGTCTGCATTTTTCCTACATTTAAAAATTCGGTCCATCTTTCGACATTTCCGAATGCAAACGCAATCCCGGGTAACCGTGGACGCTTGAGTCACAAACAGTCAAGAAACTAAATATAATGCGGTGGAGTGTTATCAGGCACAACAATACATCTCTCTCCAAAAAGCTTCCTTATCTTATCTCGCATGAGACACTCTAAAATTCTTATCAGTGGTGCGTTTCCCTTCTCTCTTAGATAACTCCTCCGTCCCCTGCTTCAAGTGATGATCACGTGAACTCGGAAGATTGTATTCAATACAAATAAACTGTCAATACAACGCTCTTCATAGCTTTTATTCAGTGGAACAGAAAGGATGTTTATTCTTCGTCTCCAAGCGAAGGGGGAATTTTAACAAAAGAGAAATATTCATTATGTTTTAGTTTAAACTGTTATTAGCAAAGCTGGGAAGACCTTCACAAAATATGGACCCACAATAACTTTATAATCAGTTATGAAGACTTTAAGATTACTTATCTTGAAACGCAAACATTTTCGTTAATTTCTTTCTTTTTCATTTATAGATTACTTATCTTAAACTGAAATTTTGTTTCTCTTTGTTTGATTTTTTATTCATTTCACAGATTATTTTACTGACAAGATACAATCAATAGAACCATCGAACAAATTGGTAGGAAATGAATAAAATTCGTTTTCTCTCCTTCGCTAAATTCTTATAACGATAAGATAGAATTTTATAGCGTTTAGCTTTCATCTCTGCAATTAGACAAATTCATACATTAGTCAACAAAAATAGCTCAGAAGATTGCATTCTATAAAACAAATTGTCAATACAACATTTTTTATAGCTGCATTCAGTGTAATAGAAAGGATCTTTGTCCTATGCCTGCATTTGAAAATGAGTGGGGAATTCAACAGAAGTAACAAAGAAGAAATTTTCATTTTTGTTAGTTTAAATCCTTAATTATCATGAAATTGGAAAGACATATGGGTAATGTTTCTCGTGAGAGCATGATAAGCAGATAGACACATTATAAAATTACTTATCTCAAAAACAAATTTTCTTTCTCTGAGCTCCATTTTTAAAATTTATTTTCTGACTACCTATTATAAAAATAAAAAGCTTATTTTTCGCCTCCTTGCTTGAATATTTATTTACTTTTATAGCTACGATTAATTATTTAGGTCTGTTAGTATTCAACATTAACTACAACTTTTAATAAATCAGTTTTTTAATATCCATAACAAATAGTATGGTAATTTATTGTTTAAGTATTCTTATTTAACCAAAATCAATAATTTATCAGAACTGATTAGATTAAAAAAGAATCTATGATAAAGTCTCAACATATATTATCAAATATGATGAATTCTAAACAATAGAATAATGCTAACTATTTAAAACAATATCGAACGCATGTTTCTGCGCATTTTAAGATTAACTGCCACAGACACTTAGTGAAACTTGGAAAAAAAGAAATTCTTTTTATAGAACAGTATATATTAGGTCAAATTTAATAGCTGAATCTTTTTGGATAGCAGGTGAATCAGCCAGGATCTCCCGACAAATACAATCACCGTTGGTTCTGTGCGTTTTAAGGTCAACTTTATAAAATCAGGCAATTTAAGATTTGAAATAAATAGTTCTATCACATTGAATATCAAATATTAGAATCCCATTTAGAAATATTAACTTGATATAATTAGATATCTCATAGATTTCCCGATAACATGAGCCTGAGTTGTCTTTGAAGAATAAGTATTTCTTTACACATAACCTATATAAAATAATCATTTATTTATATAATTTTAAATAATGTATATTGGTTCTATATCCAATTAACAATATCTTTTATTGGGAATTATCTATATTTCGATTTCATCTGTTAAAGTTGCTTTCTGTATCCATCCATGACCATTTTGGAGGGTAGAGTAAAAAATACGTGTCTTGGTCGTATCAAGATCACATCAAAGGAGGGTGCAATCCTACTGATAATTTCTAGAAAATCCTTAGATTGAATGCATTAATGGTTCTAATTTATTTAATCGACCCATTCTGAAAAACGGGCCGCAGTGGCCCTGTGGTAAGGTCTCAACTACGGGGCAGGAGGGTTCCAGTTTCGAAACCCGATTCCACTAAAGATCAGCCGTTGTACGTTAAATCATTGTACGTGGCCAAACGTCCTCTCGCTGGTGTAGTGCGGAGGTTTGGAGAACGGGTGCCAGCTCAGGTGTCGTCCTCGTCATCTGACCGCGGCTCAAAATTTCGAAGTCTGTCCCAAAATATCCCTCGTGTTGCTTCAAAATGGGACGTTAATACACTAAACTGAAAAACGGGTCCTTGATGGGGTGTTATCAGGAGCGCATAAGGTTACTCAAATTTAAACAGAAAATAATTATGGGAAAAATTCATGCCGTGAAGTTACGAGAAAAAGAAATCGCGCCAAATTTGTTTCTCTCCAATTTCTTAAAAGTGAAACTTAATGGATTGGCTCTAATATAATTCAAGTATGGAAAAAGTGGAAGTTTTATCACTTTTATAAGTTGTTTTGAAAAAAACGTCTCATTTCCAACAGAATCTGCAACCTCAAACTTTTATTACCAAAGCATCTGGAATCCAGGTTAGCTGATTAGATAATTCCTTATCAATTAAACTCGAGTTTATAATAAACGGCAAAGAGTTGATGAGATAAGATAAATACCGACGATAGTTTACATTTGTCGTGATATCACCTTTTCGAGCCAACACCATCTTCTCCATAACTAATCATGTAACGATTACCGAAAGTGAAATCAACGGGGGAAAATAAACAAAATATCTTTCTGGAAGCCATCGTTGCTATCTTTTCATCGCCTTATCTAAACTGCACTTGCATCTATTGATAAGACCGGAAATTTCTCAACAGAAATTCATTGGCCACATACCAAATATAACTCCTCGGAAAGTGAATCGAAAGTGTTGTCAGCGTATGTAAAAGGAAGCTCGCCAAATATGTACTGGGCCTGTGTTATATAACCAGACGGGACATCTGGTGAAAGTTGCCTATCGGTTTATTTCCTTATCGTTTTAGATAGGAAAAATAGCCTTGAGCTGACTGGGCATGCGCAAATGTACCGAGTGCAAAGAGACTCATTGTAAATAAGCAGACCTTGAAAGATTAGTATTTTTTAAGTCATAATAGTTATATTGCAGAAGTCGATATGAGTCAGACACTTTTATGGTTTTGACATGCATGGGTCCTAAAAACGTGACGTAGGAAATATAACTCGTGACCGAGGTTGTCTGCTCTCATCCAGTGAGGGGGCGGCAGAATCAGACATGTAGGAAAACAATTTGATAACTATTTATAACAATTATTCAACTATAAGAAGAGCAGCGGCACTACTTCAATCATTGCGCACATGAAAATATAACTTATGTAATTAATTCGTATTTTTTCCCCACTTGTCGGTAAATTGCTGATATGTTAAAAAGTGATGGACTCGCAATCTATATGTAGAGATTAAAGGTGTCAAACGACGAATCACGTAACTAAAAAATTTTTGTTTTTCTTGTTTATTTATTTATTATTTTTCTTTTTAGGTTTATGTATCTTATGTAACTTGTAAAAGAAGGGAGATATGTTGCTAGTTTGCTCCGGGTGGAAAAAGTTGTAGCTACGCCACTGCTCATCATGGTTGTTGGATTTAAAAGTGTATATAACCATACTTCTACTATTTTTCTATCGTAGAACCCCCTAAAAACTGGAGATTGGAACAACTTTAACCGCTATTGCCCCTGTCAAAACGGAACTGTGCTTCACACATTTGTTTGCCTTCTCTTCTTGCTTAAGGGTATATATTACGGTTCACACCGTTTATTGCAAATTATCTCATTCCAGTCAAGTTTATAGCAAGCAGTAAACTAAAATATATTTTAAGGCAAAAGTTATTTTTAAAAAATGCCCTTAAATTCTGTATCTCTAGTCCGAAAATCGCAGCATTATAATGTTTTAGACTTGATTGGTCTGTCTTGTATTCGTTTGGTTTGATTGCATCATCCGTTGCATTCTGTGTGCAACGATTTTCACGCAATTTACAGAAAGAATGCAGGCCGAAAGCCGTTATCATGTTAATAAAAGCGTAAGTGAAAATTCGGATCCGAAGTTTAATGTCCATTGAAAGCATTTTTTGTTTCATCGCAACGTTAACACATGCAAAAGCTTGCAAGTTAAAGATTTAATGAAGCAATGAAATGAAAAAATTGAATTTCATTACAACAATAAAGAGCATTGATACAAATTGTGTTTAAGACTAATTTTAAAATAATTAAAAAAATCATATGGTATTCCTGAATGGCATTTTTTTATTTATTTTAAAGGGGTTAAAATTGATTTTAAGCAACAATATGCTCCAAATCTATTGAAGAAAAAGTTAAAATTTTGATTAATTTTCAATCAAAAGTTTTTTAAACCCTTTCTAAGTGAGTACCTATTACATAAGAAGTAACAAAGTGCCGCATTTAGTAAGCTTAATGGAGTTATCCCCTGCCTGCCTTAGCATTCGGAGCCTCTGAATGACAGCCGCTGTAATAGCTCGAGTACTGAGGCCGGAGTCCTAATAATCATCACCGGCCACAGCCCGACACCTCCCGAAGGAGGTACATACCACCACCGGTGGGAGGTAACTCGACCTCCAATATTGCCATACCCCCAGGGAAGGCGAGAACCCGCTTACTTATCTGGCGGCTTCTCATCTGTGTACTCGCGGTGCCCCCGGGGTATCCACATTTAGTAGCTCTACCTCCAACGTCTTCCCCGTAGAGCATTGCATTCTGTGCGTTACACATCACATTGCACTCTGTACGATTTTTACTTCACGCAATTTATCGAAAGTACGCAAGCTTGAAAACATCATCATATTAAAAAAATTTGCTCCTTAAAAATTTTCAGTCTGAAACATTATCGTTGCTTTAATAGGAAAGATAAAATCTATAAGAACTTCCAATCTGGCGCATAGTATTTATTTCATCCTCTTCAAGATAGCTGTCGACTTAAACGCAGTAAAATCAAGCTTGCCTTGTATTGGTGTTGTCCCTTATTTATAAGAAAATGGAGTCTGGGGCAATAATGCTCCTTTGTGAGTACTCCAACTACACCACTGAGCATAGTTAAGAATATCATTTTCAGAAATGTCTTTAAATATATATCAGATTAATAAGCTCGACTAATTTGTTCCAATAACTTACGCGTTGAATAAACCCAAATAACAATTCATTAAATACCAAAGTCTTATAATAAAACATTGCTTCTGAAATTTTATCATATGCCTTATTACCATAATAATAGTCGATCAGCGCAAGTTAACAACGCTATAATGAACAAACGTCATAAACCAAAATAATAATAATAATATTCTGAGCGCTATAGGATTTTTTATACCAAAGATTTAATAAGTTTTATACCAAAGGTTAATAAATGAATAAGAAAATTATCTTTTATTTTCGATATTTTTAAAATGTTGACAGCAGAGTAATAAATTTCAATTCACTACATTCATTAAACAAAACAGCATTAAATATATTTAGTGGCTTCATCATCAAAATTTTTTAATTAACATAATGTTAAACAGCTGGATTTACATTAATGTCGGATTGTCTCACCTGAGATACGAAGGCAAATGTTGGCTTCGGTGGGTAAATTTGCCGTTCTCATAAGTTTCAACCAATGGCCTTCATCTTCAAGCATCACGTGAATTGGAGATCCGCCGTCGGAACGGTTAACCTGAAAACGAAGAATAGTACAAATTATGAAACATAGATGGCGACACTACATTGCCAATTCGAACAGCAAAGAGAACGGTCCAGAAAAATGCCTAAAATGATAAACTGTACCAAAATAAAATGAACAGTTCTTTTAATTCTACCTTAAGGAAAATCTGAAAGCAAAATTTAATTCAGCCTTCTGATAGATATTGTTTTCAATAAAACCTGAAGAAAAATATGCAATCAAAAGGCTATCCATTAGGTTGTTATCATTTCATGCGATATTGAAATGATATGCTCGTGGTCGCGATTTAAATTAAAATGTCCGGATCTTCGCATTTTTTCCATAATTATACAGTTTTAATTTAAAAATTTAGAAAAATTAATTAGGTCGAAGTTTAAGAAAATTATACAACTTCCCAACATTTGTTACACTACATACACTACGGTCACCTCATTGTGATGAAAGACTGCAGTTCAGTATCAGAGTTCTTTTAAATATTTTTAAGTTATTTTATGTGTAGGCTCTTACATTAATCCAAATGGAAAAATGATGCCGGGATAAACCTGAACAGACTCGGTCTTTGTTCAAATTTGACTCCCCGTCGCGTTGTCTAAAGACTTCCAGGTTCAAGTTCAGAAAATCAGTTACTTCAAGTACATAGATTTAACCCCAAACACTGTCAGTGGTTGAGTACATAGATTACCCCAAAACACAGTCAGTGGTTGTCGTATTTCTCAATAAGGTTATCTGGAAACATGCCAGAGATTTAAGCGTGTAATTCAATCCATTTTCTAGCTACAGACCAACTGCAAGATAGTAAAGGTAAAAAAAAAGTTTGAATAAAACGCAAAAATTTTAAATTTTCATTTTACAAGTAGAAACACAATAATTATTCTATTGCAGTCAATATCATTATATATAATTTTTTTTTATCCTTCTCGATATAGCGGCCTATACTTTTGATATGCAAATGCATCCTTTCTTGCCATTTGATAAAAGGTCTTTCTAAAATTTTCTTCGAGTACGCTTCAATAGAAAGATAAAACCCGCGTATCAACATATATTGTAAATTCTTGACAGTGGAATTCCTTATTCAACATCGGGAAGAGCCAGGGATTGCATGGGACAAGCTACGGGCTGCAGGATGCTTTAATATCTATATACGCATCTCAAAAAACCTGGAATGTTAAAATTAACGTACAATATTTTCAAAGCTGCCTAGTGAATGAAACACCGTTGCAAAAGACCACTGGTGTCTTCCGTTCCGGTTGTTGCAGGTGCCCATCAGGTTCCCGTTTTGAGGCGCATTGTTACAGTTATACAACGATTTGATCTACAAGCCTATTTTGTTGCTGTTGCTGGCAAATACAATAACTCCAGACAATTGTTTTGGGACAGCCTATGCAGTACTTCAACACTCTCTTAAGAAGAAATGACCACTCATTTTCAAAAGACCGTTGGCTTTTGAAAAAGACAATGTTCTCAAGGCAGCTTAGTGA
>BGPR01000352.1:413052-470310 GCA_013235015.1 Araneus ventricosus
GCGTGTTGCTGTTGCTGGTAAATACGATCACTCCAGACAATTGTTTTGGGACAGCTATGTAGTACTTCAATGCTCTCTTAAGAAGAAATGACCACTCACTTTCAAAAGGCCGTTGGTGTCTTCCGTGTCTGGTTGTTGCAGGTGCCCTTTGTATGTGCCCAGCACGGTTCCTGCTTTGAGGCGCTCTTTTGCTAGCACAAGAGACTCTCCGCCAAATTCTCTGAGGTACAGATGACTGGAGGGCAGGTTCAGTTCCGGAACTACGTGGTCAAAATCCGTGGGCTCTCCTGCAACACAAAAAGAAATAAACGCAATGATTTCAAATGTGTGGAATATTTTTCTTCAATGTTCAGTGGTAATGGGCAGGCAAATCAGAAATAAAAAAGTCTATAAAATGCTTTCATTAACCGTGAATAGGAAAGTAAATGTTAAAAATTCTTAAATATAGCTAACTTTTGTGCAGTTTCAAGGTATTGTGAAGGCCATGAAATAGCACGAAAAGTATGTGTTTGAATATAAAATAGATAAAACGAGTATGTGTTAAGGAGAAGTTCGCTTTCCTTTGACGTCAAAACAGCCCAAGACAAAATAATGTTTTTAATGTCATTCAGAATTCGAATTTGGGTTCTTTTGTCAGGGCTATTTTGTCTTGACTATTTTGTCACGGCTGTTTTATCTGGACTATTTTTCTAGGGGCTATTTTATCTTGGGATATTTTGTCAGTGCTATTTCGTCGGGGTTCTTATGACTTGGGTTATTTTTACGGGGTACCCTTTAACGGATTTGGCCTAAAATTTAATATATATCTAAAACATTTGTATATAAGGATCAGATGCCAAATTTCAACCATCTCGCGCGTAGAAATTTTGAGTTGTCGTATTCATATATGCATAGAAAGACAAGTAAACAGACATAATTCAAGAAATACGTTTTTTCCGGGCTCATGGAGGTTTAAGACTTTGAAATTCATCAGAATCTTGATATAGATATTTTTTAACGATATCAATATTTTCACCGCGAGGTATGGTGGAAAAGACCATCACTATATACAGGGTGAGTTTGACCTATTCTGCCAAACGAAAGAGGGTGATAGAAGAGCCCATGGGGATCATAAAACACTATAGCAACTCTGTCCCATCTCTAACCGTTTGCAAGTTATGGCGGATACAATGATTTTGCTCAAAATCATGAAAAGATCCAAATTTAAAAGGTTTTGGAAAGATCTACACACAAAGTAAGCACATATTCTAAAATAGCAGTTAAAATCATTTAAGAAGACACCATTTCCATCAAAATACGTTGTTTTAAAGCCGAGTTATAAGCGCCGAAACGTTGGCGAAATTCAAAATTGAATTGTCTCCAAACTTTTTAATATAGAATACCGCAAACACCCTACAAGCTACAATTAGTAAAATTTATCAGAAACGTGTCCATTCCATCAGCTTTCGAAAGAGCCCAACATAAACCATATCAGTGTTTTATTTCAGGAGAAATTCAGTCTTTCGTTGGCAATACATTACTGAAATCGGTGTTCGTCGAAAGAGACATTTGACAAATGGTCGCCAAGCGAAACGATTGTGGATAAATGGAATGTATGCAAGTCCGCCACTATGAACTCTTTCTTATATGCAAATAGGTTGGAACACATCTGCACATCCGAGCATTGCTTGGTTGCAGTTGATTTTCTTTTTTACCACTCCGTGTAGTATATGGCGTTCTTTTTCATAGCAATTAAGTGTGTATTAACTTTACAATTCACGTACATAATTAAAAATTTAATTGTATTTCTCCTTTGGTGAATTTTCTTTTGTAACAACTACAATTTTGTAACAATTTACGATGCATAGATTTTCCTTTTGGAAAAATTTTTAATTGTGCATTTTTTTCGCAGAACACTTGAAGTAGCTTCACGGAGCAATAGTATTCCGCGGACCACAGATTGGGATCCATATATTGAGAGATGGGAAGATATCAAGTAGGGACGAAGAGTTCAAACTCGGGACAGCTTCAGCAAATCAGGGACCTTTGGTTACTTTATCACACATACTTATGATAGCACGAAATTATACATAATGGAATTATTCACTAAAAATAGGTGGAATGTAATTTTTACTATATATATTCTATTATATTAAAAATTGGGAATTATTACTTTTTTAATCTATTATTTCTGGGTGACTAATTCAGCGAGATTTAAATAAAGTGACAAGACATCCAGGATAAGAGCTAGGACAGCCCCGAATTTCGACACTTTGTTATGGTCTTAAAAAGTGTCCAAGTTTTGCCACAAATTTCATTCAAATTCCCGGATTATCCCAATTTTTAGTTAAAAGTAAATAACACCTTTAAACAACTGTCTAGATTTAAACTTTAAAATAATAAGCTCACAAAATTTTTCTTTCTAATTTTTTACTGTACATTTAAGCTTTAAAATAACAAGCTTATAAAATTTTCTTTTCTAATTTTTACTGTACATAGATTATGGTTACCCTAATACATTGAAACTTCGATTAATCGTCACTCGTTTAACCGTCAGTTTCTCTTATCCGTCATCGTCTAGAAAGCAAAAAGTATCGCGGGTTTATAGGTTTACCATACATTTCTATACATTACTACTCTTCCATTGGAGTTTACATAGATCGTTTTGTAAAATTAAATGCAGCATATATGTATTATTCACATTTAAAGGATTTTATTTTCATTTTCGCCCAGCCAGCAGTGAGAAATCACGTTACTGTGCATACGTATTCAAAGATTTCTGTTATCCGCTTATTCGGTTAACCGTCACAGCTCTGGTCCGGACGATGACGGTTAATCGAAGTTCTACTGTATTCCATAATAACGGTCAGTGCAGTTCCGGATGACTAAGCATGAAAGGAAAACAATAAAAGAAATAATAAAACAATAATAAAAATGTATTATTAATGCTTTTGTATCTCTTTTTGGTTTATCTTGGAGCCTTTTCAGTAATAACTGAAACATTGTATCTGACTTGTTTATTTTACTTATTTATCAACTCAATTGCATCTATTCCTCCCAATAGCGTCCAGGTTTGCGCACTTGGATTCTAGACTGTCCCGGTCTGGAAATCTGGAACCTCAAACCCAACCCTTTCCGCTCAGATTTGTAAGGAAAATGACCAAAGAGCGACATAAAAATTGCACGGCACATGTACAACAACAGGCAGCCCAAACTATTTCAAAATTCCATGAATAAAATAAAAAGCTTAAAACCATCATCTGCTTCGGGAAATGAAATCATTTGATCTGATAACTACCATAATGCCTATATTATACTAAGAATAAATACGCTTGCAATTCCACGATCAAAATCTAAAAATTAATGCTCTTTCAAAAGTGCAATCAAAATCCTTTAAAACCGACAAGATCTGAATCGATGATATCCGACGATTTCCCACTTCCTGTTGTTTCACGCAAAATATGAAATCCAATTCCAGGATGAGACATCCACCTACGCAGCGGACTACCTTACAGAACACACCCTAGAAACACTCTACATAACACTCCAAACGATTTTTTTTTTCAATCAATAAAGCAGAAGTGCTACTCGTAGGTCGTTTGAAATCTTAGCTCTTCCCTCTCGCTTCGCTTTGAACAGACCTTATTATATTCGAAGCAGGTGCCAGCCGTTTGGATCTTATCAGTAAAATGGATCTTGCCTATCAGGTTATTTATTAGCCGTGCCACTAGCTTTTAGGGTTGATGCTGATAGGGGAAGTTGATTTTGTATCGGCATTAAGCGTTAGATTAAATCTAAGTAAAGTTCTGAGGGCCAAATAGCGTTTGAAGGAAAAAAATAACAGAAGAAGAGAATCTTTGGAATGAAATGTTAGTGGTTATTTCTTAAAGTTCGCCTGATAAGCGGGGTTCGTGTTGATTGTGGAAAGGACGTTGCGTAGAGCGAAGGAGATAAGGTGAGGTTGGAAATGGATGTCCTTATTCAAGAATCGCTCTTTTCTTTCTTTTCTACCTTCTTGTATTGATTTGGTTTGGTTTGAAATAACACATTAATGGAGGAATTAGATAAAAGTTTTAGAGCTCAGCGATTGCTTTGTTTTGTTTCATTCGAGAAAAATGCTTTTATCGCGTTTCGAGAACTGGAGGAACAAGGATATTTCATTAAGTAAAGGAGATATTGAAAGATTATTTATCTATAAAAATGACAAAATTGCGTGCGTGCCATTTGGAAAAATAAAACGAAAAATTTTCGATCATTCAATACTGACAGAGCGATGAAGAATTGGATATAGTTTTGTAATCGGGAACCAACTATCATTTTACTGACTGCGGGGTCACAATTGCAATAAATTAAATACATTTAAACCTTGGGTGCCGTGCAGATTCAAACCACCTGAAATCTGTTTTACTACAGGCGACCGGGGGCACCACGAATACATGGGCGAGAAGCCGCCAGATAAGTAAGCAGGTTCTCGCTTCCCTAGTGGCTATAGTAATGGTGTGGGGTCAAGTTAAACCCACCCATATGACGGGACTACTTCCTGCGGGATGGGTTGGGCCTAGACCAGTGATGGCCATTAAGACTCCACCTTCAGTTATCGTATTGATATCGTGACGACTATCATTCATTTGTTCTCGAATGCTTAGTCAGGGAGGGGTAGCCCTTTTATGGTTACTACATACAACTTATCCCCTGAATATAGGGATGAGAAGCTGCCGAATAAATAAGCAGGTTCTCGCTTCCCTGGGAGGTACAATAACGGTGATGTTACTTTTATAAGCTCATAGCCGATGACTGGTTGTAACTCTGTCTGAAGGGTCATTGCATACTATTACGAGTCATCCAAAGAGCCCGAATTTGCTATTCGTGGCAGCCGAGTCATTCAGTTCCCTCCGAGTGTTACGGCAAGGCTGAGGTAATTCTTTATGGCACTGCAGTTTACTTATAATGCAATGAATTATTTGGAAAAAATACACTATTACAATTTTTATAGCGTTTTGCGAAAACACCTGTATCTCAAATTGTGAAGTGCAAACTCAGTTCCTCACTGAATAACTGCGTCTAGTAAACAGGGTTTTTTTTTATTGTGCCCTCAGCTTAGTTTAGTTAGTTATGTCCCGTTCTGAAGCAACACGAAGGCTATTTTGGGAAGACCTCGTAATTCTGACAGTGGCCAGATGACGAGAAAGACACCTGAGCTCTTCTGGTGCACTTACGAGACTCGACTACCCAACGGAATACACATCATATCACTTCAGTTCAATTTTTTATATTAGTATGTGTGGCACAGCGAAATTATCTTTCCTAACATTGTCTGCGCAAGGAATATCCTTAATTGCAACAATATCTATTCTTAAATAATATTAGAATTTAATCAGACTGTTTAGCACATTATAAATTTAAAAATACGCCTTACCATTGAAGTTATCTTAAGAATAGTTTAAACGAAATGAATTTTAAAGCTACATTTATGAACACTTTTTTTCAAAAATTTACTTAGGAAAATCTTTGGATTTGCATATTTGCTAAAAAGAGGGGTTTTTTTAACAACACGAAAAAAATACACATTTAAAAAAACCTCGTATACAAAATAAAAAATAGGCAATAGAATTATATCAGTCAGTCACAAAATATTTTTAATAACAATAATTCGCAAGCGTGACAAAAAATATTTTTTTTTAAATTCTCGAATAAAAAAAAATTATTAAGCCTTTAAAATATGTTATTTGTTTTTTGAAATGCAACTTAATTTCTTTGAAATAATCTTCAAAATACATTTCTCTTCCTGAATTTTAAGAAAATTCTTCAAGGTATTTCAATTTAAAAAGAAAAAAAATCGTCTGCGTTTGATCCAAACATTTGCAATAGTAAAAGTGGACCATCTATCTAGGCTAGCATTATATTGACATCAAGGACTAAATAATCGGTAAATAAACAACTTGTCATCTACAGCGATATTATCTGCCCCATTTACAAAAACCGCAAAATAAACATAAAAAATAAACAGGAATTATTTATTTTTTCCACAAACAAAAGATGAACGTTCAGATCTTTCAAAAGCAATAGGAATAATAAGTCCTTTACGAGAAATGTAATTTCCTCAATTAATAGCTACGAAGCTCAGCTAAAGTAATGAGCCATAACGGAAAAAAATAATAATTTTTTCCTTGTAATTATAACTGGTTTGCAAGTGGCTTATCAGCAGTTGATTCGCTATTTAGAATTTTTAATTTTTTATATAATTATATGGTGATCACGTGTCGTCTTTAAAAGTAATTTAAAAGCACTTTACTTACAAACTGTGTCTACTTTTTTTTTTTAGAAAATGGAATTAGTAGATTTAAGAACGGTGAAAACATTATAGGCTAATAAGATTTTGATATTTAAAGCTATTTTAACTTATCTTTTAAATTAATCGCTTTATCATTTTAAAATTCGTGGAAAAATAAAGCCTAATTGTGATGCCTTGAATTTTAGTTTTTTAAATTTAATGTTTTGAGTCATAGAATCAAGACTTGCTTTTAATCCCTGATAAGTTCGAGCTGCAGAATAAGAAAATTTAAAATATTCGCTTGCCTTTATTTCTTTTATACAGAAGAAAGAACTAAATTATTAATTTTTTTTTATATGGACGAGTTTTCTGGTTTGTTTATTTTGGATTCACAGATCGTTTTCCGGTAACCCTCCGATTCAAGCAATCGCCAAATCCATTTGGAAACTGTATCAAGCACCAAGTTCGAATCGGTTCTTTCTTTAGCACACAGTGCGTTGAATTCTGTGGTCTTTGAGTTCGTATAATACTTTTTATTTAAATCGGTTTAAAAAAAAAACTCTTAAAACTTAAAACTCCAAATACAACCATTGTAATTAGCTAAGTCGTTTGTTTCAAAATTTAACCGCCAGTGATTATATAAATTGTATGGTTAAAGAGTTAACCGCCAAACAAGTCTTAGAAATCGTCAAAAAGAGCGATGACGAAAAATTATGGCAGCCTTTTCACAAAATGAGGCTGTTATTTTACATAACCGTTGAGAACTACAGCAATAGAAACATGGAATTTAATATTTTCAAAGTATGCTTTATCCATATCATTATAAAACTACTTTAAACATTAATTAACATCATCAAAGTGTTGAAATTTTGAAGATTACCATTGACATAACATTAACGCCGGAAGTCGGTGGGCGTAGCGGTAGTTCTACTTTACCGCAAATAAACAAAACAGAAAACTCGTCCATACGAGGCGTCGAGAACCAGAGTGAATCAATCTACAAACATCGTTAAATTGAACTAGACATCATTTTAAAATGGAAAACATGCTTTCTTCCGAATCCAGAGTGAATTATATGAGTTATTATTGCCCTATACTGTATAGCAGCACTTGCGAAATAGTTCACTTTCAATGTTTGTAAAATATGATGCCTAGCTAAGTATAGTGAAAATTGTGAGTTGGTCTACTTTCGTTCTTAATTCCTCATATCTACTAAATGAAATTGCTAATAATTGAAGCAGCTGACAGATTAGGAGATGGTGAATAACTCGATTCTAACGGTGACATTCCTCAAATTATTATCGATTTGAAAAATGTAATTCATAAGTTTGAATTTTCACTGAAAACTCACAAGGACTACTGATTGGACGCATATCTCATTTAAAATTATTATGAAACTTGAGATAATTTTCCTCACGTGTAACATAAATGCATGCGCGCGTGTCATCACTGATAAGCAGATAATATTAATCTGTCAAATCAAAAGCCATTTCCTGTGACTTAAACAATCTTAAAAAAAATGGAATGATAACACCATGCCAATCAGCAGATGCTAGAGAAAAGTTTAAAATATTTCCTGCCTTACAAAGTCCACTACTAAAGTTGTTGGATTGATTTAGAATATTGTTGTTTTAACATAAAATTCACCTTTTATTCTTAAGTCAGAGAAAAAGAATTATTTTTTAAAATCAAAAATCATTTTTTGGTGGAGAAGATTCCCATAAAATATAGCTATAACTAGATACAAATCAATAGATCTTAATAACTACTTTCAACATTTCTATTATTAAAAGTATTTCAATACACAAATACCATCTTGGTACCATATTTGCATTTTACTATTAGTTAAAGGTTAAAGTAATATTGAAAGTTACATGGAGGGTTCAGAGTTAACGTAAACTAAATCCATGCTTGTTTCTGATGTTAATTGTTAGTCGTCTGTTTTTGAACTTTTTTTTTTTAGTATTTTGCAAGAATTCTTTGTGTTCTGGTAATCCTTCTTCATTTGTATTCTTGTTCGTGATGTCCGTATTTATGATGACTTAATGTTGAAATAAATGTTGTGTTAGTGATACGAAGCGAGTTATTGTTGAACCCCGACTTAAACATGACGAAATTTGGCAATACAGTAGTAAAGAAATGCTATATTTTTTTTGTGTAATAATGACTCAAGTCCATAGTTCAATTTTTATCCACCAGGCATTAAGAACAATTAAAAGTCCACTATGACTTTATATGCAGCTGATCAATTTGAGATCTGTTTTCTCGAAAATGAATCTCACGGACTTTAACTCTGAACCCAATATAAACAATCATCAGATCTGTAACTGCATATTAACATTTTATACTTAAATAATCATAGAGATAGCAATTTCGTTAAATTATACCGAAGCGATAATTATTTGAATTGACTATAGTTTATTTAAAAGTCTGATGAACTTTTTTAACAAATGCGCATGCTCAAATCAAACCATGTAACCATTTGCCAAATTTATTGGCAAATGGTTACAAGGATGGCAAAGTAAAAAATTAAGTCTCAAACTTGTGAAAATAAAAATTTTTGGCTTGAACTTATCTTTCAAATTAGATTTTAGTCACATCGGCACACGTTTTTTTTTTTTTTTGTTATGTTCTTAACTCCCCGTGAACTTCAGAATGTTGTAGAATGTTCAAAATTAAAAATGAAAAGGCAATCTAACCAGAACCAAAAACCACGCATAATCGTAACACCTGCATACGGCCATTAAAACATTTGAGTCAATATCTGTTTCACAAGATACCAGTTATAAAATTAACTGCTGCTACGTGATTGTCGCTCTGATATTAAGAGAATTCAATTTTGCAAGTACGTTCTATAGAGATGCGCGATAACAAAACTCATAAAATGGATTGCGCAGAGAAGTGATTTGACTTTAACCGTAGTCGTAAAATACAACCTTCAAATCATAAACTGGTTTATTGGAACTACGAATCTAGACTCATCTAAATAGAGCTAGAAATACATAAAACAGTTTTAAAATAATTTTACAGAATACATTCGCTTTATAACAATTATAATGCATTAAACAATTATTGGAACAGAAAGGAAGATACTTCAGAATATTTTTCTAGTGTATACAAAACGCAAAAAATAATTTTCCATAGATTACAGCTTTCTAAATGTACTAACAACTGAAAAGTGCGACAATAGTGAAATTTCATTTCGTTTTGAACACTTTTTTCCCACACTTTCCTATACCTGAAATATTATATTGCATATAGAGGGTCATATCAATATTAGCTTCAATTTTGACGGATATTTTTCGATGAATATTTTATATTATTCTCTAACTGAAACAGCGTTAACTTTCGTACATCGCGAAAATATCGCTGCACAGTGAAAATGAATTTATAAAATAAGTAAATTCACAAGATAAAGTAAATTATTTTTAAATGACTAAGGAAAAATAATTTTAGGTTGACACAAGGAGTAAAAAACATCATTTGTACCTTGAGCAACATATATTTGAAAAGAATTACTTCCATGTTGATAGTAGCTTAAAAAATAAAAAATAATAATCTTTTTAATTGACTATTTTCAGTGTTTTTTCAGCTTTAAATGTTTTTATTGCATACCGAATATAATGAAAGCACCGATAATGTCATGGATAGTTTTTATCACTTCTTAATCTCACCACGGCTTTCGTAGCGTTTACGGCTGTAAACCAAAATATACTCTATATACCAAAATATATATAGTCATCTGAACCTTACAACTTCCTTAAAAATGTCAAAATCACCTAAACATTTCGAATATTTATCTGTATTTGCACGTACAATTCGTTTGAAATAAGTGTATTTACTTGTGTGCAATGACTATATGAAACTTTACTACGAAAAACCTACGAACCCGTTTCAATAAAATTTTACAGCATATATTAAAAATTGTTGGATAATTCGTTTTTGAATCAGAATAGCAATGACAGCAACAAAAAGAATTTCAGATACAGATTTTCCAACTGCGAAGGATTTTTCATACTTTTTAACGAACTTCCAGTTAAAAAATCCGAACATAGCAGTAAATTAGGGATTTTATTATTTCAATTTCCTATGTGGCGTTTGGTTAAATAAGTTTTTTTTTTCGTAATTTTTTTCGAAATGGATCAAAATTTATACAGTGAAAGGGATATTCAAGACACCACCAAAACTGCATTGCAGAAGGATCATTAAAAAAATTCTCCGTAAAGATATTGTTAGCTAACCCTTTATTTCCAGACGGTACTTTAAAGTACTACTTTAATCACGCTTATATCTTCGTACTTTGACCGTTTTTCCTGACAGTATTCACATGAACACGAGAAATGTAGTTCCGACAGCTAGCAGTAGATGGCAGATGAAGGCAAAAATAAATTTTTAAAAATTATTAATCAAATTAATTAAACTATTTTATTTACTTAAAAAAGTTTTTTCATCCTTACTGGGGTTCTTCTGTATTAAAACGTATCTAATGATGCCAAAATAAAATTGAAAAGTTGTTGGTAAGTTAATTCAGTTAATAAAGGGTTAAATTAGCAATTACACCCAAAATCTGACGGGGTATCCAGCATTTATAATAATTATTATGATTTTTCTTATACATAAAAGTCATTGTCAGTTTTTAAAACACCTAATCCATAAAAAAGACGGCCTACGAAAAAATCACTATGTTTATCATCACTAGAATTTGTTTTAGTATCCAGTTTTTAATATTACTCTAAATAGACTTCTTATTTATATAAAGAAAAGTTTATTTGCGATATAGACTGTGTATAAACATTTATGTATACCTTTACCGTTTTATCCCTCTACTTCAGGGGTTCCCAATCTTTATTCCATCGCGTACCCCTTGATTAATCTTTATATTTTCGCCTACCCCCTACTGTCATACCCTCTGCCCTCCACCAACCATCCGTCTATTAAAAGTACTTATCAATGATGTGGGCTTATGTTAGCTTAAGAGTCAAATTACTCGAATTATTAACTTTGCGGGACTTATTTTTGATTTTACATGTTATTGCATTTTCACAATAGTATTTGTTCGACGCCAAAACAAATGAAATCATTATTGTAATAATTTCGCTAAATTTAAAATCTCTAATAATCAACTTTTCAAGTAGTAAAATTATTAAATAGCGAGTATTAACTTGGGGAAACAAAATTCTGTAACTTTTTTAATTCCTTATGTTTTCTTGTTGCCGCCATTACCAAATTTGATTTGTCGTACCCCAACTAGTCCTTCGCCTACTCCTAGGGGTACGCGTACCACAGGTTAGGAACCTCTGCTCTACTGCATAAGAAATATCTTTATGCATTATGGATAGTTATAACCTAATTGTGGTCAGAAGATATTGGCTGTTAATGATACAATATGTCTTACTTTAACGATAATAATAAATAAAACTGTCGTAAAATTTGTTTATATAATGCATCCGTTTACGACGCATTAACATTTTAATTTTAATACAAAAACAAAAGCCATTTACAGAACGACAAAATCCATTTCTAAAGAGAACATCTACAAAATACGCACAACACACGCACATAAATTGCCACAATATCATGGCTGAAATCTGTCAATGTCCAGGTAGTAATAAAGGCAGACAGATGTGTTTGAAACGTAAGGAAAAATTAAATTGTGGATTACATAGACAGAATCAGACTCTTATATCTTCCGTTTCCCACCAAGTGCTTTCACATATTACTGATAACAGTAATCATGGTTAGTGTTCTTGTTTGGTTTTAATGTCCAGACAGTAATAAAGCTAAATATAATTGTTCCAAATATATAGAAATAGTAAATTCGAAATTACAAAACCGCATTATCCTCTGGTAACTCTCCTCTCCCTACCAAATGCGTTTACATCCTACTATTAATGGTAATTTTGGTAGAAACCAATGCTCATTAATAACACTACTTTTAACAAAAGAACTATTGTCACTTACAGAACGTCACAGTCTGTTTCTAAAGTACCACATCCACAAAAGCGGTCCTTTAAACGCTGAGGTCTTTACAACATTGCAGTTTAAATAAATTTTAGTCTAACTAGTTGCAATGATAGACAAGGTTACATCCAGTGCGAAGATAAATTACATTCTTTATTACATAACCTACATTAATATTACATAAACTTCATCATCCTTTTATACTATCTATTCCCCACCAAATGTTCTTACACCTTACAGATAATCTTGGGAGAAGATAATTCCCATTAATAACACAATATCGTCATGAGTACCAAATGCTTCTACATCCTACTGATAATGGTAATCTTGGTAGAAGATAACACTCATTAATGACACTATTTTTAACAACAGAACAAATGACACTTACAAGAACGTCACAAATCCGTTTCTAAAGTACCACATCCACAAAATCGACGCAGCAGACGCAGAGGAATCGACACATACCTTGCAGCCTACCGATTCAAAATCAATCCACCATTACTCTCAAAAAGATACAACTTCTCCCCGACTCGATCCCAACACGAGAACTACTGATAAAACTCCAGCTATTCTTTGAACTTTACATATCTGCCTCTGAAAGCAGGGACTTTGTACTGCTGCCTCGACTGATAGCATGAACCTATTTTTGGATTCGTATCGCCATGACGGTGCTTCGAGATTAGAGTTATGAAGTTATGAAACGGACTTCGGTCTGTAAATAAGAAATTTTTTGTGTATTTTTAATGCGTTATCTCTTCTCTTCCTTAACCCTCGGTTAATTGTACTTTGGATGGGGTTATCAGGCTGAAGATAGCCATAATTTTAGGCTCTGTCTGAAGAGATTAAAAGCTGTTATGTAATACCCAGCCACGTTCTATCACGTTTGAGTCCAAAAGATGGTTTATGTAAAATTCAACATATAAGGAATTTTAGCTGAGGAGTTTCTTGTGAAGGCAGCGCTGAAAGTACTTGAAAGAATCAAACCTAGCCATGTTGATAATTTCGTCTGGATGATTAGACAATTTAGATTTGCTTTGCAAATGAAAACAACAGTATTTTTCCTCACCAGTACCATAATGAGTGAAGGTATGATATGATAAGACATGGAAGCAGGTTACGGTTCTATCCAGTGACTGTGTTCTTAACCAGGATTATTCAGAGACTGGTAGGTAGATGTGCGGCTAAAGCAACAAACTGCTGGTTGTGGGGAGGTATTCCTACAAACAAAACACAAATATGGTCCAGTTTCTCCTGAAGTTAACCTACCCATATGCACAGAAACTAAGTCAGACTACTACCTCAAGTACTCCATGGTCTTCTTTGGCCAAAGAAAGATGCCACACTTCCCCTTGATCATGAGTCATGGACTTGATTGATCTATCTTGATAGACTTGATTCCTAGACTTAGCTATATATGCTGTACCAAGCGAAATTCTAATCACCACCACCACCATAAATATTTTTCGATTATTAACGCTTTAGAAATCGATTTCATGGGTAAAAGAATAAGATTTACCTAATCATTTTATTTTCCGTTGGAAATAAAATTTCAATCTGAGGCCGTGAATGTTTAGTACGTTAATCGCGGTCTTCTTGACTGCATGCAGTTTTCATTAAACCACCACAAGCAACATTAATATTGGAAAAACACATTAATTAGAAATGATTTTATCAGAAAACAGAATAAACTATTATCTTGATGATAGTAACCCGATTTAGAAAGGTCTGACTGTATGCTTTGATATGGCATCACTCGAAAAAACTCCAAATACCCAAGTGACAAAGTTTTACTATTGTGATCAGAATAATCGTGAAATGAAAGCCTGATACGACCGAAGATCTGGTGTGAATTAAGACTGAATATGCATGAAACCTGTCTCGGCTCCACGTTGGTGAGAAATGAAATTGGTCAGGTATAGGATATAAACTAAAATGTCACTCTCCAAACAACCATGTGCACATTCGAAAAGTTTTGTTAATCTAACAGATCAAAACTTTTATCTCGTGTATAGGAAAAGCATTTATTTTTCCTTCTGAAAGGAAAGATGAATTTAAAAATATGCTATTGGAGTTTGATCTAATTAAATTAACGTTCCGTTTTGAAGCTGCTTGTCGATTATTTCGAAACGGATCTTGCGTTTTTGAATGTGGTTTTATGACGAAGGTGACGAGTGAATCAGGTACCCAACCCGCGAGGCTCCGGTTCCAAAACTGAGACTCAACCACCTGACAGTCCTGTCCTTTTAACTGTTAGATTATGGGCTAGAGAAAAATTCAAGCGTCCTCTTGCAACAGGGGTTTTGACGAAGAATAGCAAAATACATTCCCCTCTTTTCAAGTAATTTTAGAACATAAGGTCTGTTTTCTTCCTCGAACGCTTTTAGAGTCAATATTTTGTGGGTTTTTTTTATCTCTCATTAACAATCAGTCTACCTATCACTGAATAGGACAGCGGAGTAAAACGATCAGCCTGATTATAAGAGCAAATCCAGATTAGTTCTGTTAGAGAAGTAAAATGTTGGTGATATCCTGACAGATCAATTATACCAACAATGGTAAAAATGGCAAAAATTCTACTGAATCATGATTTGTCTTTAAGGAAAAGGCAAATGAAGAATAATACAGTGAAGTTACGAAAAAATATCAAATAACTGTATAAAATGAAACCCAATTTAAATCTCAATAATTGAACTTCGAATTTGATTATTTCTCATTTTCTTTTGCATTGAAAGAGCAAAAACTGAGAAAAAATGGATTACGAAAATGTTTTCAGAAGTCATGTCAGATGAAGCAACAAAAACATGCGTTTTTGTTAATAAACAGTAGCAGCTGCTTGCAATAGCGACGATAGCAAATCGGTTCAGATTTTCGAAACGAAAATAAGAAACAGAACAATGGAACATGCTCAAGTGGCACACATCTAGTGCTCCGCACCAGTTTCATTTTCAAACATACTGCGCATCTTGCAATTGGAAAAAGCACTTGCCGACACAGCACTGCATAGTTTATGTTTACAATGTGACTCTGGTATCACGTGAATCTACTCATTGTGTGTTAGCCGCGTTCTTCATACTGCGATTCGTGCAGAAGGTGTCATGTTATCACGTTAAGTACAAAAAATATATACAGGGTTAGCCTAAATGATTCATCGGGTTTCAAAACACTGTGCATTGAGAGGTATACTACCTACAAAGACGGGTGATATATGACTCGATGCATACACTCCCCAAGTTTAAAAGCCCGCCTCGTGGCTCGCGTGCTCGCTAGATGGCAGGCCTGTAGCGGCAGTGTGCAAGATGGCGGCAATGCAGGAGAAGAGTTTTTGTGTGTTGGAATATGCGAAGTGTTCTTCAGTTACTAGCGTTCAGCGTGTATTCCTACGCATTTAACCAGAAACTTGGTGAATGTATGTATCTTTTCATGTGTCACCCGTCTTTGTATGTTGTATACTTGTAAATGAATCATTTAGGCCAACCCTGTATATCAAACCATTCAGTGCGTGAAAAATAAATTATTCCTTTTATGAATTATAAGCCTTTTATGAAATATCCAAAAACATCTATACGTAAAAAAATGGAAATTTTTCTAAGTAACAAAAAAAAAGAAATTTTAACCTTTTCATCTACGGAATTGTATATTCAGACAGTAGAAGGTCCATTTTTCCTATAAATTAGCTATAAAAAGACTGAAGGTTCAGTTCAGAAACAATTTTTTTCCAAAAGAAAAACTTTGCTCAGAAGCTCTGCCTTATTATATACTCGTACTTTGGACGTTTGTACCGGTTAATAACAATTAAATAGCCAACTTTTCTTAAAGAAGAAAATTATTTTTAAAAAACTGTGCGGTTTACATCGTCTATTTCAATTTCTAATTAGTTAAATCATCGACGATACTTAGAAATTCAGATAAGTTATTACAATCGAAAATTTTAGCATTTCTTAAAAATGAAGAATATATTTTAATGCTATTTTCTAAAACTTAGATATGTCTTGCAACGTTATGAAGTGGTTTAAACATAGCCAGAGTTGCTAAGTAGTACTTACTGTTATAAATTAGATGCCTGTCCAATTTTTTAAGCATAGCAGGGGTTACTCAGTTACGATTTATTTATTGGAAGAATATTAACCTTAATCAATATGTTAATAGTAAGTATTTTGATACAAATATTGTAGAAGCAAGCTTTTAATTTTCAAAATGTCTATTTTATTTTTATGCTTTATGATGTCATTCATATACTTTCTTTATGGCTAAAAAATTATCAATGAGTCACATCGTTATTTCATTAAAATTGTACGGAATTTTTTTTTTTCAAAATTCAAATTATTTCTTAGAATAAGTTGCATGTAAAATATTTACACACAAAACTTCCTTATTATTCAGGGTGCTAGAGTTTCTTAGGTGAAAAGAAAATAATGTATGGTAAAACATTCAGTTCTGAATGCATAATGTAAATTCTAAATTCTTACTAAAACTTATTAATTTCGAGAAAAATTAAGTAAATATATTTAATATTTTCTTGTGTCATCCGACTTGCTGATAAGGCATCTTCGTATCCTTGAGAAAAGCAAATGCTGACGAATTCTTGTGAAATGTAAAATCAAAAATTCTTAAAAAACAAATGGAAATTTCTAGATTAATTTTAATCTATACATCCGGAATCTATAACAGGACAAATGAACTAAACAAAAAAATCCTGCTCTAAACTTGCGCAACAATCTGTTCTTAACAAAATCAAATATTCTCTGACGTCAAACTGTGTGAAACTGACTTTTTATTATATCTTATCACAACTCAAGTAAAATTTGATAACAGCGAAAAAAATGACAGTTCTCATATCAAAAATATAACAAAGATAATTCTTATTTTTAAAAAGAACCATTCTTATTGTGCATCAATATTTCTTGATTTCCATAGAAACCAATTGTTTTAGCACGGTCTAAAAAGGAAATAATCTATAATTCGATATTTTATCGTTTGTCTAACCCTTTTGAACAATGTTTTCAATTTTAGTTTACGATCATAGTCAGAAAAATCCGTTTTCATTAATTAAGACTAAATTCTTATCATTTGAAGAAAGTTATTTTAGTGGAATAAAATCGGTACTTAACCCTCTCTGTTCGGATAATACGGATGAAATACTAATAGAATTTTAATCCCTGGCTATGACGAGGAGACGGCTGAAAAGAAACATAGGATATCAGACGAGTCTATTTTGATAAATTAGGATATATTAGCGCAATCTTATTTATTACAAGCCTGTTAAATATCCTCGATTCGCTCTCCCTTTCGTGCTTTTCCCCTCTCAACAAATATGCTCGTCTGTCCGAGGTCGAAGGTCAGCCCCCGACTCGTCAGAGCCAGGTAATATTCATTGTGTGGACCACAGAGAAAGAGAATCAGAGGTTTCCGCAATTTGATCAGCGCCCTCACTCGCTAACAAAGAGAACTAGCCACTTCGATACCCGCCAAGGTCGCCTCCATGTTTGTTCTGTTCGATGTCGATCTTCGCAAGAACGGGTAAGTTTAATACATGTTTCGTAACTTATATCAAAGTTGATTTAAGTTAATCAAAAATTTGTAACATTTAGTTTCACTTTTATAAATAAAATAACGAAGTTTAGTTTTTTTCAAGCTGACGTATTCTGGTTAGTTCCTTTGTTGGCCACAGATGGCGTACTGTCTATGTGAAGTGCAATGTTAAAAAAGTTGCCATTAGGGTCTATGGGAGTGAGACCTTTGATTCTTCTTCTCTGTGGTGTGGACGAGTTCCTGTTTTGTTTGACAACAGCTCCGTACCGAAATCTCCGATTTAAACAATCGCCAAACCCATTTTGTTTCTATTTCGAACATCAGTTTCAAATTAGTTTTGCCGCTTTTACACAAATGGCAGAAATCTGTGTTCATTTTACTGTCAGGTTTTTAGATCAATTAGTAAATCATCTGACAACAACCGGCTTCTAAGAACGATAACAAACCATTTGTGGTAGTTATTTCTTAAAAAGAGGCTGGTATTCTGCATAACATCTAAAACTACAAAAATAAAATTTTCAAATTCAAAAGTATCCTTAGGTCAGATCAATCGAAAGAGAAAGACTCTAAATGCTCATTAACATCTTCAAATCGGAAGGATGAAAAGTTGAGGGCTCTCGTTGATATGGCTTTACACCGTGAATCGAAAGACACATGGGAGTTCTATATACATAAAATAAACAATCTTGGAAACAAATAAAAGCAAAGAATGAGAAATCTCCTCCATACCGGCTATACTATAACAACAATGGGAATTTTACTCATTACGTGATGTTTATCTGCCTCTCCGTTAATCACCCTGCAGATCAGTTTACTTCCCTATAGTATAGTAACAGTTCAAATATAATAACTAGATTAATTGATAATGTGAGTAAACAAGAAGAGTAACCCAACCCAGGATTAAAAATGGATGACAAATCCTACTAAAACTAAACTTGAAAAATTAGGAGATCTTTTTTCTTTTTTTTCTCCTCTTCAAAATTTCAGTCTCAAAAAGATATTTAATACATCTTTTATCTAAATTTTAGTAATGATAATAAAGGATTTTTCATGTGTTTATTAAAGCAATCGGAAGAGAACCGATGGTTAATCAATTTATTTCAATCTTCAATTCATAAATGTTATTGAATTTCTGTAAAAATAATAAGTTGAGGTCTCAGCATATTGATTGGCGCTTAAATGAACATCTAGATTTTCTAGAGAATCTACAGCAGCCATCGTGAACAATTTCGTCATGTATTAGAGCTCAAACTCGTATTACATATCTGTGGTGGCGGAATTTCCAGTTCTGAATTCCAAATCCGTTACCACCATCTCATTTAAAATTCTAGAATCTTTGATTTCAATCCTCTGGCGTAATTCATCCAGATGGTGCTTGTTATCAGCTAAGCAATCTTTTATCGAAAATACTTCTTAGAAGTTCAATCTGATTAATCGAAATGTTCTGTTTTAACGCAAGACATTTTTTTAAAAATTATCTTTCGATGATTGAAGTTTGTGTGAGTATTAATTTCAATTAAATATTAACACAAGTAACTGTTTGCAGTGGGAATGAAAGTATTTTAACAACCAATTTTCTTTGAAAACGAAGGGAGTTGGTATTTGTTGCATGGAATTGCATTAAAATTTGAAACATTAATCTTATAGTTGGAAGTTCAAATTGTACATATTTTTAGATAAAACGAATATTATAACCTCTTATCCTATAAATGTATTTAACTTCCTAATTAGATTACACATCTATCCTATTTGTAGATAAAACTGAATATTATAACCTCTTATCCTATAAATTTATTTAACCTCCTAATTAGATTACATTTCCATCCAGTTTGAGATATCTATATATTTAAAATAATTGGCAAAACCAAAGAACCAGCACTCCAGACCCAATCAGTGGACCGATTTCACCAATGTTTATTTCATATGGAAGCTCATGATCCCTAGAAGCGTCATTAATAATCTCCTGACCCCCACCGATTTCCGAGAGATAGCATAAAAAAATCTTTGACAAAGTTTCCATGCTGCCATAACTGATATCGTCACTTAGCAACTATACCTACGGGCTATTAATATTACAGCCGAACAGCTGGTCGTCAAAGGCGGCTAGCGTATTGTTATTTCCACCCTTGTAAGAAAGTAAAGGACAACTGATATACTTATAGTTGTTCAAGTGAGTTTCGTCTTTTAAATCAGTTACTTCTTTCTCTTAATTACCGATTAAGATATCGAAAATTCTGTATTTTTGAGTTAGATACGTCATTGTATGCGAAGTGGAAAGATTATAGCAACTTCTATGAAACATTCATACAAAAACCTTTCAGATTTTACAATCGTGGATTCAGTTCGCATGACATCATAGCCACGTGATAAACGTAACTGCCGTTGCCATTAAGTATCAAAATACACGTCAATTTGTTGTGACGACTGCAAGATGCACAATGGATTCGTAAATTAAACTGGCATTGGACATATGACACGTCATTGTCATTCACGACAACATGAATTGACTCCATTCTTCTTTATGTCACGTAACAAATGAATGCTTCCCCGTACTAATACTAAACATGTATTAAATAATGGAATGTATTAAAAAATACGTAAACGAATTAAATTAATGGACTCCACATCTGGTGAAAAGCATGGGCTATTTTCACATCCTTTTAAAGTGATATTTCTCCATATCTGTACTACATGTGAGGAAAATTCAAATAGCGTATCTAAAAGCATTTTCGCTGTTAACAAACCAATGTCGCGGATATAAAGTAAATTTCAGTGGGGGACCCCTAGACCTTCTTTGACAGAAATGGCACACCTTCAAAATATCGAAGGTTGCACATTGCATAACACCTGGCTTAGCCAGATAAGAGCTCGGCTGGTTATCTTTCAGATTACATGTTTTAACGTTTTCACAACGCGAGCGCTTTTAAGAGACTGTTAAGTAAAAGATTCACCTTTATGTAAGGCAACTTCAGCACGAACTTTAACATGCAGCTGTGGTGTGAGGGAAAGATAATTTCAGCGTTATATACTGAATGATAACAATGAGATAAGAGGAGATGAATTCCGTTATATAACGACAAAATGGATATATATAAAGAAGCCAATATATTAAATAAAGCTATCTTGTATGAAATTAATTGCCTTTTTGGTACTTTATTAATATAGTTCAAAACTGATTGGGCATAAAACTTTTTCCTAAAAATAATATTAATATGAATATTCAATACTTTAGTCACTCAGAAACCAATGCGGTTAAGTCCAAAGTTTTGATATTTTCTGATTTTTGTAAATTTTAATGAGATTAATAGTATTCCTTTTAGAGAATAAATGATTTGCTCTTTGCTTCGTTAGAAGACTTTATTTACTTTGCTAATCAAATTAATAAACCAAAAATTTTGAAAGTTAATGTATTAAAAAGTATTCATTTTCTCAAATTTTTTTCTGGGCTTAACCACATTGACTTCCAAGCGACTCATTTAATTCTTTCGTATGCCTGACTCGTAAAGTCGTTAACTCTCCATCTATTGAGTAATTATAGTAAGTAAACGCTACGCAGTGCATCGAACAATATTTAAATCTGAAATTAAATCAAATTAGTGATTAATTTAAAAGACTAAAATAACTTGGAGACGCTTAAGTTTCTCAAGTGTTTACGTTCTTATATGGACTGAAATAATAAGAAATGACCCAAATAAGATGTTTCATTTGATTAGGAGATTAAATAAATTCGTAGTTTAAGGGGTTAAAGAAAACCCTAAAGTAATTCAGCAATATACTGGTTAAATAATTTGTGCAGGTAATTTTTTTTAAATACATACTTTAATATCTTTGAAAACTGTGAAATTTAAAATCACCTCCCTCAACTTATTCTAGGCCCGTGGCAGCAGAATTACAGATTCAATATCCTATTTGTCCGAATATCCAACCCCGGGCCTAATGGAACGACCCAAATCCATTGGAGTCAGAGTCGTTCCACTAGAAAGTGTGGAAGTTTGCGTAATGAATATGTAATAATATTTATCGGCGTGTTCTTTAATCAAAAGTTATGATGTAAGAAACCCCGGCATAATTTATGGGCATCCTGTATTTTAGCATTATGTTAATAGGAAATTCAAAAGCTCAAAGCAAAATTCGAATTACCGATGATTTCGAGTTAAAAACATTCGAATATGTCAAGTTCTACTCTATAAAGGAATGTTAGCTTCTGTATAGGAAAATTTAAATATAGGCATTTTGCTTATACGCACGTGTCTTGGGTTCAGTGTTAAAAGCAGACGCACAACCTCGCAGAAAATTATTATCCACATTTAACTCACCAACACTTTCTAGTCCAGTTACGTATTTCTGGCCATCCTTGATCCCATTAATTGATCTAATTAACCAATTATTGCAGAGTTTTGCAATCTAGTTGCATACAGCAGACTACAATCAGCAAACAAGGGATGTCCGAAACTTGTGCAAGTAATTACTCTTGAAGAGCAAAAGGTAATTTGTAACGCTCCGGAACCAGGAGATCGAAGCAATTTGGAATTGTCCTAAAAATCGATGGAATCGCTTTCGTTCATCAGCAAATTACGAAATTATCACACTTCTAGAAAGCACTGATAACTAATCCTTGATGCAGCACTGATAAGTCCGATAAGTCGATTAATGAAGCAATTCGTTATGCCCGCCGAGCTATGTGAAATTATCTAATGAAGCTTTCAAAGAATGAAGAATTATTGTTAGGACCGACATGCAAATTACATTATAATTCAGAGTCTATAAATGAAGGACCGAACATTTGAGGGCTTTTTCTTTCGGCTGTTCAAAAATGGGAAAACAAAATTTTCGATTATTTTGAATTATTTAAAATTTTATAAAGATTCTCATTCATGTTCACGTGATACACATCAAGCGCCCAATGCAGATTTCATTTTTGGAATTCCTTGCACATCTAGCTGGAGGAAAAAGGACGTGACATCACACATCAACGTAAAACAACCTTTAGAGAGGTTAGATGGCACGAGCAGTAACAGTTATTATTTGGCTATGACGGCATGGGAAATTATTCTGTTGATGGTTCAAAATGACGAGGTCCATTTTAAAATTGTCCTCGCTTTGCTATAAAACGGGACGCCATTAGAACTAAACTAAACCTAATCGTCAAAATTCCTTTTTTCACTTGGGATCTCTTTTGGACGCGAAATAACTTTCGCAACACTATTTATGTCAGATTTGCGACATTTAAGTTGGGAAAGAAACAAGAAAAAAGTATTAATTAATAATAATAAAGAGGAGATTCAAGTAAAAATAAGTTTAATGGAATATTTAAATGATAATAAGTTAATTTTAATGAAATATTTAAAAATAAAACTCATTTCGTGACAAATTTAACTTACAATTGTTGAAGAGACTGAGAGAAAAATACTAGTTAAAAATTTCAAGACCCTATTAATTTTTTTCGTAACTCCTCTTAGGGTAGAGACAACCTGTTCTTGGGTAAAGCAGTCTTCTTTGCAGTTTTTATCTAATAACTATAAGTAAAATGCCAAATATTAATAGCGAAAAATAATCTAAAGGTTTACTTTTATTAAGCTCGCAGTTTTTAAGGTACAAGAGGCGATATTTTTGGATAATTTTCAACCATTGTAAGATGAGGAGAACGAAACCTGAGCTGCACCCTCCTTTAAATTTCCACGCCACTCTAACGTGAGGACATTTAATACTTGATAGAAAATATTTTCCCCATGGGGATGGATAGCACTTTTTATGTAAAGAGAGATAAAGTTGCTTATAACGACGTTTTCACCATTTATACAGAAGTATAAATATCTTAGAAGGTAAATTATTTTTTAATCTTTAAATTAATTTTAAGGATTTAATTACTTTCAAATCAGATCCTTACTGAAATATGCTTTTATATCGGATATAGGGGAATAAAAATAAATCATAAGTTGGAAAGATGCAAGTCTACCATATTCATGCCAATATTTTTTAAAAACCGATTGGCGTCAGACAGAATGCTTTTTAACACATGCCTGCACTTAAGAGTATAAAATATTATGAACAACCAGAGAAATTCGGTCTTATCAAATAGTACAGCAGATAATGCATTAGAAAAATATTGTTTTTCAAAATGTGCAATATAATGGTGAGGGAGTTTATGTTTTCTTGTTAACATTTAAAAATGGAAATAAAATTTAAATGTTTAGTTTATTTCAAAATTAAAAAGAAAACATAAAAAAATATTTTTGTATAACAATTACTTAATTTTCTCAGAAATTTCATTTAACTGGATATCATTCCAACTAATCCCATTAGAAAACAAAAACGCAATATTAACTAACAGGCTAAGAAATGCAAATACGCACGAAGTGTAATTTTTACATTTCAGCTGACAATTGGTTAATATATCTATTTTCTATGAAAAAGAAGTTTTAAAATATGACATAAAAACAATAATTTGTAATATTATTTAAAAAAATTGTTTTATTAAAAAATTCCAGATTTAAGTCAGATTTCAATTACTTAAAAAATGTTTATGGTTAATTACAACCTAAAACGAAGAAGGAGAAAAGTGACAATGTAGAAATTCGTAACGATCAATAAAAAAGCAAAAACTAAAGATACAACTAAAGCGGAAATCATCATCTCTTCGATTCAACAGTTGAAACAAAAATAGTGAGAGGTTTTCTTCAACTTTTTCAAATGCTGAATGATATCAGAATTTCCATCCATGCCTATTATAATACGATTACATCGCATTTAAGACAAGTATCAATTAATAGATCTAAATTAACTATTTTGAGCCGCTTTCCAAATAAATTCCATTTATAAACTCGGAAAGAAGAAAGTAATTAAATAAATTTCAAAAGTTTTAGAGAGAAAAATATATTTCATGCAAAACAAAGCGATAAAAATTATTACCATTCATTCCACCAAATTAATTCTTCAAAAACTCCAAGAAATCCATAATATAGTTCAAATCCACTATTATTAAAATGCGATTACAAATTACAACATGAACCATATTCAACCATTTAAAAAAAACTGCTCCGACAAACCCAATGATAAATGACACAAGTTACTCGTGAGGACAGTTGAGCAACACTGAAGAAAAGGTGAAATGTTTACCATCGCAAGTGGGACACGGTAAAAGTGACAGGGTCTCTACGGATGCGCGCGCAACCCGAAAGGAAAAGGCCCATTTACGCCAACAACTCAACTCAACACTACTCGGACGTCTTTTGATAAAAATAATCGTACAAAGAAAAGCAGCAAAGTGCGGCAAAAGGGAATACACACACACGACCAAAAAGCCGAAATGTTCATTTACATTATCGCTTGGCGTTATCTAGTTGGTTACAGTCTTTGGTATGGAGGAAAGGGGACAGAGAGGGGGAATGGAACGCTGCCGACCGATATCGACTTTATCGTTTGGAGGTTAGTAATCCCAAAGCAGGGTAGAAATCAGCGAAAACTGAACTTTTCCTTTTTATTCTTACTTTTTTTTTATTTTTATCCTTTTTTTTTCCTGCTTCATTCTCTGCCCGATGCATGTTGGTGGGCGATAAGAACCTTATCTCGGGCCGAGATAGAATGGTTATTGTTATCGGCCAATAGGAAAGCGGCTTTTGTAAACAGGCGGGTTTCTGTTGGCTGTTTGATATGATAAGCAAACTGTAAATGGGGAAGGGGGCACTAGTGAAACTTATCTCTCCTTTGCAGGAGCACTTTCTATCTTGCTGCCCCGCCCCGGTTTCCCCATTCCCCCCCCCCCCCTACAATCTCTTCTTTTATCCCCCAAGTTTTCCTAAACACCCAGGGTTTCGGCTATCTGTGCGCACAGTTTTCGGGCATTTTCTTCCCCGCTATTAACCTTAGAATCCCTTAGAAAAGGGGAAAAAAAGGAAATAAGTCGCCGGTTTTAAAGGAAAATTTCTCTTGCAGAAGGTTCTTTTAAAATCTATCGTCTGTTTATTATTTTGGGAGTGTATTCACTCTTGATTGTTAGGTTTTTATCAAGACGTGAAATGGGTTTATTTAAGACAAGCAAACATTTTTATAGCCGGCGACAACTTGAGCTGAAATTACGGCGAAGGCGGCAATTTTTTTTCTGATTTTAAGTTTTCAATTAAATAATGTCATTTTGAAAGCGTTTGAGTAATTTAAAAATAAGATTAAATTTTCTCTCAATAAAATATGAATTTCCAACTATAATCTGGAAAAAAAAGTTTTTTCTTTATGTCATTTGTTGAGTCAATAAAGTCGTCGATGTTAGAAAAATAAATGCTTATTGAAAACTCAACATTTTAAATATAACATAAACAACTTGTACCACTGCAAAGTTATCACCACTTCTATATCACCGCTGGGGCGGGTGATTACATTTTGACCATATCGCAAGGGCGAATGGTTAGTAAAATTAATCCATTATATGAGATGACCCAAACGCAAGGTCCGACGGTTAGTTATACAGTTCCACAGGATGACCACCGTTAGGGAGGGTGGTATTTTATGGAAAAAGGAACACTGTTAAGACCAGGGGTGGCGCCAGAGGGGGGACCGGGGGGCCAGGGCCCCCCTGTCGGGGATGCTCTGCCCCCCCCGTCGGGGAAAAATTTTGTATCCCGTCGGGAAAAAATTTTGTATCCCGTCGGGGAAAATTTTTCTACGGAGTATTCAACTGTAGTTGATAAATAATAATCTGGCGAAAATTTGAGACCAATTTCATTACACTCGTCCCCCCGTCGGGGAGATCGTGCCCCCCTGTCGGGCAATTCGGCACCCCCGTCGGGCAAACTCTAGCGCCATTCCTGGTTAAGACGAGTGGCTGATGCATATTTGGATTGAACTAATCCTTGCTGAAGGTGAGAGACGCGTCTGCTCCTAATCATATCTTTTCTCGTAATCAATAATTTTTTGTTAGAATTGTAGGTGGCATTTCAAGTGCGAGTTACTTAACATCATTAAATACATAACAAACCGATTTAACTTTTGAAAAAAAATAAAAATAATTGCAGATAATTTTTAAAATAAACGGAAATTTACTAAAAAAATTTAACCAATCCTGAGTTCGTCATATTATATCTATTACACCTGGCAAAAATATTTTATATGTATCAGCAATATGTTCATTGCTAAAAACTGCAAATGCTTGATTAACTGATTCTGTGACTTTAACACTTCGTTGCAATAAATTATGGAATTAGCGCGAAATTAATGTGATTATGAAATAAGTAATTTGAAATTTATTTCTGCAAAATGTACCTTGTCTGTATAACAGCGAATAATTCAAGGCATCAAATTGGTTACTTTACAGATTGATAACATCTTTAATCTGTCTTTAAAAAAATTGAAATTAAAAGTAAAAACTATGTCAATTTTCAATTGCTTGCTTTGATCGCCAGGTATTTAATATAACCGATACATTTAAAAAGAGAGTGAGAAAAAAATAGGACATCTGCATGTGATAAATCTTTCCGTAGGCACAACTTTTCTATGTGTAAATTAAGTCCGATTCCAGTTTTCTTTCTGTTTTGTTTGGTTATACCGAGAATTTTCAAATAAAAGTCAATGTGCTGATGAAACATTCCGTTCAATACTTTTCCCATGAATTACAAATGTACAAGGGGATCTAATCGCTTTTATTAGATCCCCCCCTCCTTTCGCTTTGAGACTAGGTAAAAAAAAATCTCCATATAATATGGTCATGGCCGGATTTTATGTGTATTTTTTAAACTAATATAACTAATATTAGTTTAAAAATCTGTAAAACTGTTTATTAAAGAAACTACGGAAATGGAAATAAAACAAATATAATTTAGAAATTATGAATTATATTTAACTAAGAGTCTCTATCTTGCATGAAGTATCCTATTATACACTCGAAGATAAATTTTTAATAGCAAAGATTAGTTTTAAATGACACATAGTAATGGCCCAGATTATTGCGTTTTAAGTCAAACGTAGTTATTTACACACATAAATAAGAAGATGAATTCTTACCTCATTCTGTCGTGTAGAATTGAAAAGTGAAAAAAATTAATAACTGAAAGAGTTGTGCTGTTTAAACCCGAAATAACTCATTCGAACGCTATTTAGAAGATATATTTATGAAAATCGCTTTGATTAGAATCATGTTGCATATTTGTAATAGAAAGAAAGTAATATTCGTTTCCTAATCACAGTCAAAATCGCCCCAAAGATCTTCAGACTGAAAGATCTAGATAATATCAACTTAAAAAGAATGATAAACCAGGACAAAATTCGCATCGATCACTGCCAAATACCCGAAAAAAATTTAAATCTTTATGCAAAAATAAGCAACCATGTATCTTATTGTCCTTAATACCAGATAACTGCATTGCTTCAATAACTCATTTATTTATCATTAGTGAATATTCTTTTTTGCCTACATTTATATATACTAAGACAAGATATTTTTTAACGAAAAGGTATTAAGTTTAAGAGATGCGTTGTACAAAATAAAAACGAAGCCGTCCAGAATCCGAAGAATGACGAATTTAATTTAGAACAAAAATAAATATTAAAAATATTGATCTAATTTTAAACGGCAAATGATTTATCATTTAACGCAGAGGCTCCCAACCTGTGGTACGCGTACCCTGGGGGCACGCGACGGAATAGTTGGGGATACGCGAAATCAAAGTTGGTAATGGCGGAAACAAGAAAACATAAGGAATTTAAAAAGAGTTGCAGAATTTTGTTTCGTCAAGTGAATACTTGCTATTTAACAACTATACCACTTGAATAGTTGATTGTTACCGAGTGTAATTTTTAGTTATACTTATAACTAGTGCGACATTATTACATTACTGATTTCATTGGTTTTCGGGTTGAATTAATACTATTGAAAGAATGCAATAAAATGTAAAATAAAAAATAAGTCCAGCAACTGTTTCTAAATCGAATTATTTGAATCTTAAGCTTACCTAAACGCTTAACATTATTTATAAAAACTTTTTAGCATAGACGGATGGTTGGTGGTAGGAGGGGGGAGGAGGATATGACAATAGGGGGTACGCGAAAGTATAAAGATTAATCAAGGGGTACTCGAGAGTATAAAGGTTGGGAACCCCTGATTTAACGGAACAGTCGTCAGAGCTCTTCCCAATTTATAGTTCACTATTGTCGACGTTCAGATCCAAAAAAAAAAGAAAGAAAGAGAAAACCCAGTCATCTATTTTTTCTGCAATATAATAAAATATTTAACTATTACTACTTAATAACACGGTAAAAGTTAAATATAAATTAATTTCGCATAAATATATTCTGAGCTGATCTACCGAATCAATTTGTCATTGATTTATCAAATTAACCTAAAACTATTTTAGCGTTAATAATGGGAATATCAAGATTTAATTTTATATGTTCTCTCTCTTTCGTTAAGGTAAGGTGATTAAACATCCCAGGTTCAATTCTTTGCTGTGGATTGAAAAAGTATTCCGGATTTGACCCGAATTTAAATTAAATATGTCCCAGATGGTACCGATGCTCTACTGCATTTCATTATCGCGATTTCTTTTATTATTGTTTTAAATTCGTGCAAGACCCCTCCTTCCTTCCCTAGCCCAGATTGTGTACGAGTTCTAAAGAGATGTGGATTGGATTTCAAGATATCTGGTTATTTTAATTAAGAGACTCTTTACGAAAACATCGATAATTTGTTACCCATTGCGAATTTCTATAATATACCATCGCTTGAACTTTTGAACCACAGAAAAATATTGAAAATAGAATTCGCGATCGTTTGATCATAAATCCAACTCTGTTAGTCAATTTATGTTCGATTCTAGTTGACAGTACGGGAAAAGGTGTGCGATAGTATCACTACGCGCAATTAAATAGTGCCGTATATGATTCTAATGTATTTAAAAGTGATTGATACATTTGATCAGAATTAAAATTTAAAGCACTTTGAATCCATATTCTGTGCAATAAAACTCTATGTATGAAACAAAGTTTAATTTCGTGAAGATTTTTCTGTAGCCCTCACACAGGTAGGAACACATATTACGCCAATTATGGGTGTGGTTTGAGTTGTCAGTGACAATATATGCAAAAATAAATTACTTTTGAAGGATGCCATTGTAAATAATATACAGTAAAGCACTGTTTATAAGTCTTTCAAGGGACTGACGTAAAACGACATATAAATGAAAAGACGTATAATTGAAATTTTAATAAACAACTTTGATTGTTACAAATTTAATGCTACTTATGCAACTAAAATTTCACTAAAAATTATTAATTGTAAAGTTTTTAAGATTGTACTAGTATAATATTACACAGTATGGAAATTAAAAATTAAATTTTAAAATTAGACAATTATCAAAATAGTGAGTAAAATCATGCCTTTCTTGCATATCTTGAGTATTAATTATACAGTGTGCCCGCTAGAGTCCGTTGTCACTCCAATAATTTCTGAACGGCAAGAGCTATAGTCAAAAAAGTGGAGTCTAGGTATAGTAAAGTTGCCATGTGCTACGCAAAAAAAATCGCTTACAGCGCCACCTGGCGAAAAAATTTGGAGTTAGTGCTGTTATCTCAAAAACGGTACGATATACGGGAAAAAAGTCAATTACAACGTTGTTCAGCATTATCGATTTAGTAAGAGAAGACACCTTCTGTACAGTAATGTTAAAAATAGAAGGCGTTAAATGCATATTTGTTTGGTTCGCAACTCCCAAAATTGTAACGCGACATAACGCGGAAGAAAAGAGAAAAGGAAGGACGTAATATCCGATTTTCTAGAGGATTTGCCGTTGAGTGACCTCCGGAATGTATGGTTCCAACACGACGGTGCCCCTCCGCACAAGGTATCAAGTGTCCTACAGTACATTCGGGACACATTCCAGCAACAAGTCATCGGGTATGGTGGTTATGTAGAATGGCCTCCACGTTCACCTGACCTGAACCCATTGGACTTTTTTCTGTGGGGATACATCAAAGAACGAGTGTATGCAACCCCTCCACCAACATTACAGCAACTTCGAAACCGTATTACGGATGCTTGTGCCAACGTGTCACCTGCCATGTTGTACAATGTGCAGCGGGAAGTGCAGTCCCGTGTCCAGATGTGTATTGTTGCTGAAGGACACCATTTTGAGCATGACAGATAGATGAGCCTCATTTCTGGCAAGTGCACTTTTGTTCAACGCGATCAGACAAATGTGCGTTTTGTGCTTTTAATTTGTATCATTTTTGTGCGCAAGATGTTTTTTGTAATAAATCGATGATGCTGAGCAACTTTGTAATTGACTTTTTTCCCGTATTTCGTACCGTTTTTTAGATAAGAACGCTAACTCCGAATTTTGCCGACAGGGGGCGCTGTAATCTGTTTTCTTACGTAGCGCATGGCAACTTTATTATACCTAGACCCCACTTTTATGACTATATCTCTTGCCGTTCAGAAATTATTGGGGTGACAACGGACTTTAGCGGGCATACTGCTTATATATTATACGATTTATGTGCATGCAGGTAGGAGTTTAATTAAGGCTTTAATAGTCGTCTGACGTGCTGACTGTCTGTGAGCAGTGGCGGTTTCTCGCACAGGCGTTAGAGGCGCTCGCCTCGTGCCTCGAGAATCTAGGGGGCCTCAAAATTTATTAGACGTGCCTCGTAGCGACAGTGAATTTGCAACATTGGGTAGGGATATGAGCCCTCAATGCAATTTTGCGCCTGTGGCCTCATTTTGACAAAATCCGCCACTGTCTGTGAGTATTAAGTACATCATTATGAATCGAATAAAGATCATCGAATGCCTTTTCACTATTCTTTTGGCAAAAGAAATAAGTTCGAAGCTTTTCATTGCGTCTTTAAAGAAAGATGGAGTAACTTCTTCTCCACCGCTTAAAATAGCACCAAACAATTTGTCTTCTATTAATTCATCAATTGTGTATAATTTCGAAGTCATGGTAAATTTATTGCAGTTACATACTAGAAAGGAAGAAAATTCCACATTTAAGGATGCGGAAAACGACGTATAACCGAAGACGTGCGTCATATAAACGAAGTACTTTATCATTACAATGAATACGAATGAATCGGGACTGTGATGAAACGACGTATATATGAGAAACGTATAAACAGGGATGGCGCCAGAGGGGGGAAATTTTGTATCCCGTCGGGGGAAATTTTTGTACGGAGTATTCAACTGTAACGTAAATAATAATCTGGCGAAAATTTGAGACCACTTTCATTACACTCGTTCCCCCCGTCGGGCAAACTCTAGCGGCATTCCTGCATATAAACGGTGCTTTACTGTATACAACGGTTATAATTAGTACTTAAAACAAATAAAGCATTGAGAACCAGTAAACCATTCTACAATTTTCGCTAAATTCAGCTAGATATCACATTTTATAAACATTGACAAGTTTCGTTATCTAATATTAGGACAGCCAAAACTCTTTTGAACCACTCCGGTTATGGATGATGGCATGTTATTCATTTCAAAATGATACCTAGATCAGCTTAACGAAAAGTATGGGTTTCTCCGCCAAGCGGGGTCGGGGGAGTATGGATACCCCGGGCACCAGTCTTAGGGGGCGCCGTGGAGACAAAATATCAGTGTGTTTATGTCAATTTTTAAAATCAAATATGAGGACAGGTGCGAAATAACATTACGATGCCCCTGTTCCACTTATCCTCTCTACACCAGTGGATGCTGACCAGCTAAGGATAGAGGGGTTGCCTAGTTTAACCTCCGATGGAAGTGTTTTCTGCCTGCAGTGGCGAAGAGACTGGGAAGCAAAGGGCGTGCGAATAGACCAGGAGCATTCTTAGAAGACAATGGAGGCAAAATGAAAGTGTGTATTCGTCACTTTTCTAGCTAAATATGATAGGAGGGGCGAAAAATGATATTATGCCTCGAGCGCCACTTATCCTCGCTACTCGACTGTTGTCCACTCTAATTCTCAATACTTTACTTTCACCTGCTTCTTTATTGGTGGCTTACATACTCTACCAGCACATTTTATTTCTCACACCAGCGGGAGTGGTCTCCCCAAAACTTTCTAGTATCCGCCCCAACGCGGGTGAGGAAAAAATACACAAAGCGGCAGTAACATGGCCGATTCCCTAACACAAGAGGGGAAAACGCGCGCGTCGTAGAACGGTGAAGAAACCGAATATGCAATTTGAAAGCCTTTTCTTACAACCGATTGAAACCTAAATTGGACACAGATCTACAATTAAAATAAAAAGACCATATGTCACTTTTTATTTATCTAAGGCATAGGGTTTAGGAGTTATCATGTTCAGAAGTATGCGATTATACAGACCGACAGACTGTCAACCCTTTTATGGATTTGGTCCAAAATTTGATACGGACCTACATTCCTGATGATCAAACTGTGTACCAAATTTTATCAATCTAATTATTTAAGTTTTTTAGTTACTGTGTTCGCATGGACACGGACAAACTGACTTTCCGTGGACGGATTTTGTCCGAAATTTGAGAGAAATTTACAAATTATGTGTAAAGATCATTTACCGAATTGCATTCCGCTAGCTCTAATAGTTTTCGAGTTATCGTGTTCACCGACAGACATAATTCCGTCCCCTCCCCCCCCCTCAATCGCCTTCATCGGCTTAACATGTCTAAACAGCGCCCGCCCCTATTAGCACAAAGATATTATATGATATTTTTCAGACGTTATTCGGTATTTTGAATGCTGGACGACATTTCGTGAAGCTATCGTATCAATATTGTAGATCCTCTTATGCCATTTTTTTTTCTCTTGTAACGAAATTTGAGTCTTATATTTTAAATACTGAGCTAGGACGGCTTTATTTTTATGTTGAGATGTTTGTTTCTCGAGGCACAGACTGTACGCAGTGGGGGAGAGGGGTGGTGGCCGCCCTCTCAATTTTGCGGAAACAATTAAATTTTTATTTCATTCGTCAACTTTCAACTGTAACCTCTTAATTCTCTGTTCCAATTTGCTCAGAGCATTATAAACTTACCATTTTGTAACAAAAATGTTAAATCATGCAATCTACCCCCTATACTTACGATTACTTTTAGTTGTTTTCAAATAGTTTGCCCCCCCCCTCTACTTATGACTCCCAATCACCGCTATTGACTGCACATAACGTGTATGATTGTCATTGATTTTATTTTTCAAACTTAAAAAGTTCAATTCTTCAAATATGTACGACTTAACAAATTTTTTTTCTTCTGTAAATAGACAAATATTTTTGATATAAAGATCAGCTATTTTCTTAGTCTGACTATTCACTCTCTTTAGTCATATTTGGCTTCATAAAGTGCCATAAACGCACTAACGCTTCGTCACCCCCAAAGACTGGCGCCCGGGCATCTATGCCCCCTTGCCCTTCCGTCGCTACGCCACTGGTATTGACGCACCAACACAACATGACGTAAAGAAGCGTGGAGTTAGAAATTGTATAGCATACGCTGTGATGTTAATCATGTTGCTCTTGCGCCGTGCGAATTAAACGCTATTCATTGTCTAGATGAAGCAATTTGCTTCCATATTGCGATAATTGATGCCAGATTCATACACTAGCGAAAATATGCAAATAAGTCTCGTCTATTTCAGAATATTCTCCATGCCCTGAAAATGATACCCATGAACATGTCAGAAGGCAACAATGAATTTGCCTGCAAGCGAAAAAAAAAATGTACTGTCGATCACATTTCTCGTGATTTATGCACAAAAATGGACGATTTTAATTTTCAACAACTGCGGCAAAACTGCCATAATGTCGAAATTATACAGCAATTCTCTTTTTTAAAAAACTTATACTCCCTCGCTATCCGGGGTTTAAAAACTAATCTGCGAACCCGTTATACTAGTAATTAACCCCCAAACAGCCATTTCGGGAACAAATGCATCAAACACTCACTGGATATCCATTATGTCTATCACTGACAAATCAGATTACGGAATAGAGCGTTACGTCATACGGTCTCTGTTAATTAACCGACCTGCCGACAGATAGCGCTGGCAGGCAAAGCGCGAGTTTAGCGGTTATCTTCTTCTCCCGCACTTGGCGTTTCGTTCGCCTGACCGATCGTTTTAGGAAATGAAATCTCGCATTAGGCTTTAATTAATGGCAACCGATAAAGAGCCGTTATATGCACTGATAATTCAGGCAGTGCGTCCGTAGAGAAGGGTTCATATTTTAAAGATAAAACACCATCGATTGAAAGTGGGCGGGAAAAAAGTGTGTTTTGGATCTGTGAAAATGAGGTTACGTAATTTGTGCGTTAGTATTATCGCTTGGAGGGAAAAAAATTGTATTTCTTGTATGTTTTAGTTCCACATATATATTCAAAGATAAGATGCTGCATTCATAATGCTGAGGAGTAAATAAAGTTTCGAAAATTCACCGTTATCTTTTAAATTCACCACAAATGTAAGCTCTTTTATTGGTCAACGTGCCCAAGCTTAAGCATTAATTATTTCTACAGAATTAAACAGCTGTTCATGATTAATACTTAATGGGCTTAAAAGTGAATTCTCAATAAGCCCTATTACTATAAATGCACTATGTAACTTTATAGAAGGTTTAACGTTTGTAGGCTGGTAAACAATCGATAAATTTTGTGGAATGACATGCATGATGCAAAACACAATCCAAACTACAAGGCAGACCGTTGGATCTAAGCATATTTGGCTCGTAGTTAATTGTTGAGCATTGTACGCTCTCGGATTCCGAAACCCTTTGCGCATGCGCTAGGCGGGGTTATTTTCACCAAAATAGGGGGAAAGTGACGAATGGAGGGGGAGATGTTTACATTTTACTTAGCGTGAACAAACAAAGAACTCTGGAAATTCGCTCATCTTACTTACTGCCTGTCAACCCTTTCCGGAGTAAAATTGTCCAAAAGTGTAGTCTCGGGATATTGAACAATAGGTTTTTCAAAATATTAACTAGAAATTAATTAATTAGAAATCAATCGGAATTTTAAAGTTTTCCCGCAGTAACTTCGGAATAATCATTCAAAAAGCATTTTTACTCCAAATTAAAATTTCAAAAATTAGCTTTTCAGTAATATATATCATATATTATTTTATTTCAGTACAATTTTAATTGTAATAAAGGTTTCAAAAACTTTTTAACACAATTTGTAACAATACTTTTTATTGCTGTGATGAAATTCAAACAAATATCATTATTTCATAAAATCTTATAGTCACGCGTTTTAACCACTGCTAACGTTGAAGGCAAAAAAAAAAAAACCCTGCTGTTTTCGGCATTAACTTCATAGCAAAATTTTCAGATTCGCTATTATTGACATGATTATGTTCTGACGGCTATTCTTTCTAAAAATTACGTAATGTTTAGTTTACTTATATTAACGTCCTGTTTCGAAACAGCACAAGGACTATTTTGGGAGAAACCTCATAATTTTGAACCACAGTTAGATAACGAGGACGACATCTGGCCTGGCACCCCGCCTCTCCAAGCTTCCGTATCGCACTAGCGGGAGGGCGTGTGGTTATTACATGTGATTTAACGGCCATACAAACGGCGGTCCTTTAATGGAATCGGATTTCGAATCTGGAACTCTTCAGCTCCGAAACCGAGATCTTACCATTAGGCTACCGCGGCTTCAATTATTTATCGTTACGCACAGAATGCAACAGCTGATGCAATCAAGACAGACGGAGACAAGGTGGAGTTTACTTTAGTTATATTAACGTCCCTTTTGAAGCAACACAAGGTTATTTTGGGACGGAACTCACAATTTTGAACCGGGGTCAGATGACGAGGACGACACCTGAGCTGGCACCCCCTCCAAACTTCCCACCACACCAACGGAGGACGTTTGGCCCTCTTCGAAAAATTTAACTTGCAACAGGCCGAATACACAACGGATTTTCAGTGGAATCGGGTTTCGGACCTGGAACCCTCCAGTCCCAAAGCCCAGACCTTACCACTAGGCCGCCTCGGCCTCGGAGACAAGGTGGACGAATCAGCCACAACACATTTTCATGCCAAGATGCTTAGGACTAGAGGTTCCACTCTCCCTTAATTCTTTCTTAAAAATTGCTCATAATTTGCAATAGGAGGCCGAGGTAGCCTAGTGGTATGGTCTCAGTTTCGGGGTCGGAGAGTCTCAAGTTCGAAATCAATTCGCAGTAGAGAACAATATCGTATTAATATTATAAAGCACCTTGTGCAACTTGGGAGCTTCAGTTAATAGCATTTAACATATATGTTTTATAAACAAGTCAGAAAGTTGTAAGTAAGAGCTAAAAATGATACGCATAAGCAGACAAATGAAATTCGTTACATGGTTGCCATAGTAACACATTGAAAATACCGAATGAATATTTCTTCATGCAAATTGTACTTGGACTAACAAAATGATTATACAAGAATGTGGCTTCCTATTTTATAATTATAAGGTGACCAACTTTTCTCCATTGAAAAGGATGACACAAATAAATTGAGAATAAAAAAATATCGTAAATAAAAGATGCATTTTATTCATTGTACCAATAATACAGAATACACTATAATATGATAAATGCATGATAAAAACATTTGTAACATTATTTATTGCACACTTTTCGAGGACGGACAGAACTTACAAAACAATTGGTCACCTTAATCATAATCGTACTGAAAACCATTCAAACTTATATTAATGTTACAAAATAAAAAAAAAAAACATATATTATTTGCTTTATATTTTTTACTTTGCACGACACACATTGTAATTTTTTATTCTTGACCTCTGCATAATGTTCATAAATTAAATCCAATTCGTATACAGTTTATTATTTTCGAAACGCAATTATTTATCAGAGAGAAAAAGGTTCGGGTTAAATCCAAGTTTTTTTTTTAATAATTCAAGTAAAATTATTGGGGTAAACCTAACCTGATATCGATTTAATTGATGCATGGTTAACATTCAATGCACTCTGAATCTAATTATGTAGGGGAGTGGGGTAAAACCGGGTACCTTGATTTTGGAGTCATTAATTCTCCTTTCTAGAGGACAAATTCTGAACTATATTCTAATAGTGAAGGAAAAAGAATGGACAGAGTTGCCTGTTCTTGTTGTTGAATTCACTTAGTCTGTGAAGGTTTATTTGTTTTATGACGTCAGCTCTCCAATGTTCGTTTCTTTTTAAACTATCCTTACTTATTAAACATTACAATTATCAGAACTATATTTAGTCCGGCGTATTATATGTTCCTATCAAACAATAAAGATTTAGTAAAACAACTGCGCGGTTCTGTTGCGTTTATTACAACCTCTGCACTCGGAGTAAAACCGAGTACTTCTAGTGGCGTAAAACCGGGTACTGGGAAAACTACGGATACCCGATCTAAGAGGGACATTCCTATTTTACCTTTGAGTTAAATGATCTGATGGAAAGCAATTCCAATTTATTCCGATTTCCAATATTATTCCTTTTTTTTTGAGATAATTTCAAATAATACAAAGAATTATTTTAGTCAAAATTATAAAAATAATTGAAATTTATTTATTCCATTATTTCCTCGCTTGCAAATAAACGATTTTTATCCTTTTTTTCTCATATAAAACTTAAATTTTAAAGAAGAAAGAATTACTAAGAATACATTTTTCTTCATTTTCTTTTGGATTGGATTATTTTCATGCTTTTGGATTTGAATAATTAAAACCCAATAAGACTATTACGTTTTTCCAATTTCTTATTTTGTACAACATTTGTTAGATTCTTACATTTCATTTTATCACTATTCTGTTTTATTGTAATTTCCAAATCAGCAATGTTTCAATGCGCATTACTAGCTTCCCTGTTTAATTCCTACAGTTTTATCTCTAATTTCGATACGAATTTTGGAAATGTTTTTAAATTGATTGTCTTTATTCTAAAATTGTCAACTATGGTAACTATTGTTAAATCTTAGAAAATTGTTTTATTATTAAATTGTCACATAAAATAAAAGTTTATGCTACTATTCCACTGAAATTCTAGTTTCCCCTAATTTCCCATAGAGTTAACATGTGTACCCGGTTTTACCGCACTAGTGGGGTAAAACCGGATCGTTTGGCTTTTTCTGCAAAAAAAAAAATATCATTTGTAAAAAAAAAAAAGTAGTAAAACTATGACTTTTCCTGAAATATATACTCTGATAAATAATGAATATTTTAGTAAATTTGACAAGCTTTATGTCGAATAGTTTAGTTTAACTCCAACAGACCTTCGAACCTTAGGTACCCGGTTCTACCCCACTTTCCCCCAATTACTTATGAAGCTAACATTTTCCTTCGTTGAAAAGAACGATGCAACTACAACAATTTAAAATACTAAACAAGTAAATTATAAATTTTTATGAATGTCCTCTATATTCAGATTTAACTGCAATTTCAAGGTCAGCTGGGCATTTTAATGCATTTAAATTAATATAGTTACTGATAACGTAACTAAACAGACACCCAAATTACGAACCTGTTATTTGTTGCCAGTAAACTTTGGTGTTTTATTTTTGATAGAATGTTACCATTCCTGTTTCCGACCCGGACACACAAGCTACTTAAAATTCAGCTTACAGTTAAAACAGCAATAAATACAAAACTAGGCATTAATTGCATTTTAATTATTATACTTCATGATCAAACCATTAAACATAATTTTGTATCATAAACTTGTTATTGGGTAACCATTAAATTCGGATGTATCGATCTTGATAAAGATGTCGGTACACCAACCCTTTACTTGGGCGTACAAGTTACCACAAACACAAAATTTATTCCAAATAGCCAAAGGCAGCGACAGTCTGCGATAGGTGGGTCACAGCGCATGTGTGAACCATTTCTTTCTTCTACAATATTTCTCCATTACGACAAAGTTTAAAAAATAAAATACAACGACAGACGGAAAGATAACGAGATGGCACAGATAGCCTGGGCGGAAAAAAGGCAGCCTTATCTCCAGAGATAAAAACACAAACGGCGAATGAGCAAGCGGAAATAATTCGAATGAATATTAATAAGGAAGAACAATAATAAAAAGAGCAAAAAAATGCGGTGTCGGTTTGGTCAGAGATAAGTTGTTACATGTCTCGTGAGAGACTGTGCGAGACAAGACCATATAAGGCACCGCATGTTAAGTCCACTTTGCAACATGTTAAATAAAAAAGAGATGTGACTGGAGTCGAGATTAAGAAAATAATTCCATAGAGATGCAGTTTCTTTGTAAAATATTTCATAACCACCGAAGATAGCGAAGAAAATGTTCTTAAATGCAGTTTAAAATAAGAAAATTAACTTAAGGAATTTTAAGAAAGCGAAGTATAAATGAAAAAGACGCAACTCATATTTCTATAGATGATGAAATTAAAAACGATAAAAATATACTTCATCGGCGAATACGATCATTCATATCGATTTGGTTATTTTATATGTAATTTGTGATTTAAACGTATACTGGATCAATTCTACAAATTTTGTTTCGCATATTTATAAAACTAATTTTATGAAGTGTAGAATAAATGCCAGCTCTTTGTTATAGTCTATTAACAGGTAATAATAACCATCAAATAAATGTTTGAAGAGAACAAAAATTAATAAGTTTAATCAATAATTAATAAGTGTTTCTCGATACTAGACGTATGTCAACTCAGCAAGAATTTACTTCTTTGGAGCATATTAAATCCGTGGAATCTTAATTGTCCTCAGTTTGATGTGGTATTTAAATCTGGAAATTGAAGAGAAGTTTCAAATGTCTTTCAGTCATCTAAAGAAATGTTTAAAAAAAATGTGTTGCATCACCAACCGTTTATGGATGTTGCTTCAAACAGAGCTTTTGAGTCAAACAATGATTCTTTTTTTAAAAAACTATCTATAAACTTATCTATTTAATATTCAGCATGAACAAAAATAAAAAAAATAGTATTATGCAAAGCCTGATTTAACTACCATGTTAATTAGAAATCACACCAACACTGGTACATCATAATAATAATTTTTTTTACTGAAATCTATTTTTTTAAAAAGGACACAGAAAAATGGACATACAATTTAGTTAAGAGACTATAAAATTCAAAATTAAATATGTATCTCTAACTTATCATTATTATTTAAGCATTACTAATAACTGTATCATTTTTTTGTACAGAAATAATTGAAGAATTTGAAATGTGGCAATAATACTGCGGCATTTCGTAGTTTTAAATTACATATCTGAGATGGGCAATCTCCGAATCTTACTGAACAACCTAAACAACAAGAATAAATTCAAAAAGTAAATGCGAAAATTTTCTGTTTGGCTCCCCAATCTCATCTATGTTTACAAGCACAACAAAAGCACGAGTTCTTATCTGTCCAGAAAACATCGTGCCCTTAGAACAAACACAGAAATTCTTTTTTTCAACGAAAAAAAAATCATTTACTCTAAACAAACGTTTTAAGCTAACTCTTCATCTCATCGACTCTATTGTTCTCTGATGATGAACCAAAAAGGACTACAACAAACAGCGAAAGATAACATAAACAAACTCCAGCCAGTTCACAAAAGCAGTTGAATTAACACCAACACAAAGATCGGTTTCTTCCAGTGAGAAAAATATCGTCGAATCTTCGATGCCCCAAAAAGATCTGTAGCTTTTGCCTTGGCTCAAAAGGAAAAAAAGGTGGAAACATCTGTTCTTTATCTTGGTCTGTTACGAAATGCTAGTAGATGGCCACTCAAAATTCAAGACAACTGTGTCTTATGATAGATGAGAGCATTTTTGCAGACACCTGGTCTTCTTTTTGCATCTTAAAATCTCGCACTCTATAAGGGATGCTGCTCGATACGAGGGAGAGATAAGGCAGGTGACGAAAGGGAAGTGCTACAGAGTTCCAACACGTTTGCACCGCCAACGGATGTCCAAAGCTGATTACGTCGGGGACGTGCTATTTTCAGTAGAAGAGCATTATCTAATCAAAAAAAAAGCTGAGACGTTCGTGGTTTTTTAAGACTTTAGGTTGCCTTTTTTTCCTAAAAACTGTCTCCCCTTCTCCATCGGCTGGTGCATCAATACAAAAAAATAAAATTTCGTTGTTTCGCAAGCAACACCACCTATCTCAAATTTTTGAAATTTCAAAAGGGAAGAAATAATTTAACTTTTCGCAGCCAATAACGTATATCTTAGAATTTTTTAACATCTTATATGAACATGAGACCGCGTGGTCTTAACAGATGTGAAAAAAATTCAGAAATATTCGTTATTGGTTGCGAAAAATTCAGATTTTTCTTCCTCTTTGAAACAGATAGGTGGTGTTGCTTGTTAAGCGACGATTTATAACAAATGGACGCAGTTATGAAAGCGGGAACCAGCCACAATTTTATGGATTTCGGACTCATAATTTCAAACTGAATCTAGTGTGTGTATTTTCATTTCAGTTTTGCATGAGAAAATGAAACGTTTGAATCATGAATTTCTCAAAATGTTGTCTTTTTTTCCCATTTGCTGGTGCATCAATACAAAGGAATAAAATTTATAACTCTTGGACGCAGTTATAAAAGTGGGAGCCAGTCACAATTTTATGGATTTCGCATTCGAAATTTCAAACTGTATATAGTGCGTATATTTTCTTATGCAAAACGGAAATAACTCCATGTATTGTATACTAGATTACTTAATAATGTCATCACTTATTTTTGAAATGAAGCATTAGAATTTTGTCTGCATTGTTATACAAAATACAGTAAAACCCCAGGAAATCGAACCCCAGATATCCGAAATTTCGGATAATCCGAGCATCTTTTTAAAATTTTTTGAACACTTTTTGCTGAAAAATGAAGGGAAAATAACAATTACGAATCAGAAACAAAGCTAATGCTTATTCCTAACTTAAAAGAAGCATTCGAATTGGTCTTTAAGAATGAATACACCACCTTAATTAGTAGAAACAAACTCAGATGTATCTTCTTTTGACCCTCCACTTGTTTGCCACTGTACCATACGAATCGCCGCGTGCTCTTTCCGTGCGCCTTCACAAAACACCCAGAATCAATACTCTACTGCATTTAGCATGTCAAGAGTATTTTACCGAATTCCCCGGAATCCGAAAAAAGGTCAGCCCCAATTAGTTCGGATTCCCGGGATTCTACTGTACGGAATATTAGATGGTTCCTTATAGTATAGTCCCATTCTGATTAAAGAATTCTTACAATTTCCCCCTTTTATCCCTTTTTTAATATAGAAAAAAAGTTTCATCTATTTAAGATTTTTTTCTCAATTCTAAATATATATACTTATAAGAAAACAAGACAACTAAATGCAACTTTAATTAACAAATTTTTGAGAATTACAGCAATTTGGAAAGTTTTAAAGATAGTTTTAAATCAAGATAATATATATTTAGAGGTAATACACCACAAAAATTATAATAGATAAAAATCATCAATATTATCTATATAAATCAAAATAATTTATCTGAATAATTAACTTTGAAATTATCAAGATAATAATACAGAAATTATTATGCTTATTAATACAGAAAAAAAAGTTGAAAGAAAGATACACCGTCAATGATTTTGAAATCCCAAAATTGAAATAAGACCCAGAATTTAAAAATCTCTAATCTATTCACTTCTCTTTCGCTTCAATTCGTCAGTTCAAAATTTTAATGTTTTAACGCAGGGGTTCCCAAACTTTTTTCCTTCGCGTACCCCTTGATTATTCTTTTTCTTTTCGTGTACCCCCTTCTATCATATCCAGATCCAACCCCCCAACCATTCATGCAAAGAAGTTTTTATCAATCATATTAAGGTTAGCTGAAGTTAGCTTAAAAGTGAAATGACTCGGCATTTGCAGAGTTTATTTTTGATTTTACATTTTATTCCATTTTTACAGTAGAATTAGTTCAACGCCAAAGCAAACGAAACCAGTATTGTAATTATTTCGTTTTAACTGATAAGAATAGCTAAAAATTGCACTTTGTAATAATCAACTATTCAAGTGATATAATTTTTAAATAGCAAGTATTCATTTGGAGAAACAAAATTATCTTAAATTTTTAATCCCTTATGTTTTCTTGTTTCCACCATTAACAACTTTTATTTCACGTACACCCAAATGGTCCTTCGCGTACCCCCCCCCCCCCAGAGTGGGAACCTCTGTTCTAATGGAATACTCCTTGTGTAGTTGAAAATGAGACGTCAAACATATTTATGACAACATGTCGTAACAAATTTATGAACCTCCTTAAAAATAGTCATTATTTTTTAGTCTTACTACATGCTTTTTCACAGATATTTTCTCCCCCGATTATGTAGAGTAGCACCAAAGAAAATCCTTTCTTATATTCAATGAAAGAACCTATTCATCAAATACTTTATATCCAAGCTCTTATCTTCAGATCTAGCAAATGAAAATTGCAAATCTCAATTTATTATAGACTGACTGAAATAAAGCAACCTACAAAAGCTATCCAGTAACTAAATTTTGGACAACTCTCAAAACATTTCTGCTCTTTAATGAGTTAAACTCCTTAAGAAGACACAAAATCTTGCACCTAAAAATAAATATACTGTATTTTAATAATCCGTATTATAAATTTTCAAATGATCTTCAAATTTGATCTTGTGAAATATGAAAGTACTTCCCAAGGTTTCTAATGTTCTTTACAACCGATACATCAAAAAGTTGAAGCGAATAATTTCCTAAGTTGGCAGTGACATAGCAAGGGGCGGGCAAAGAGGGTATAGATACCTCAGGAGCCATTATAAGAGGCGGAAAGACAATATTTTTGAGTATTTTTTAAGTTTTTAATCTAGAAGTCAATGAATCCTGCAGGACGGACTGAAAAACAAATACTACTCCTCGGGGGTCATTTAATTTCGCTAAGCCACTGCGTGTTGGGATTTCTACTAATAGTAACACAAAATATGAGGAAATTAATCCTCAAAATGTATTTCCAATTGTTCAACGAAATCGTAATATTGTAGGATTATGAAAATACCTTTATTTCTGGTTCAATATCTCCTACTGTGAAAAAGTTAAGAAAAGAGTTTGAAAGAACAGTAAGTTGTTATCAAATGAGAACGAAAGTCTTTTGTTTATAAATCCAAGAAATAAAAATCTTTCAACTTTTAAGATCTATAATAAAAACAAAGCAAAATTATGTATATGTTGTTTCGTTATTGATAACAAAAGATACGAGATTTTGTCAGATAACTCATATTTTCAGAATTTGCTTGGTCATGCTTTATAATGTTATATAGAAAACTGCAGCCGGCACTTTGGTTATTCTTTTACGTTATTTCATAAGAAAATCCTAATTTTAGAGCAAATGCCGATCATTTTTAATGCTAAAATTGTACGTTAGCAGTTAAGAACAGTTTGGAAAAAAATAAGAGTATTTTCATCCTCATTTTCTCATGTTATCTACGTTTAATTTCCACATGATTCTCCAGAATCACAAGTTATTTTGTTTTATATTTCCCACAATATAATCAGATATCTTATGATATTGTAAGTTGTATTCGAATATAGATTGGACATCCAAAATTGCCCAGCATTGTATAATATTGGACATGCAGTATTTTTGTAATTTATTACTTTTCTATCTTTCCAGGAACTGCAAATTCATGATTTTTTTGGTCATATCATTATTTCTTACATATATTTTATTCATTTCTTATCATTATTATTCCGTTTTCTTGTTTTTAGATTTTTCTGCCAGAAAACCACATCGACTAGATGTCACGTCTTCACTTTATACTACCGATTATGTCATGTTATCGAGTTCCAACAGAATTTATTAACATCCACACGTCTTCTGACTTTACTTAACTTAATATTTGACTTGAAAAAATTCTTACCGGTGATTAATACTACATCTAATCATATGGCAACAAAAGAAGCATAATTCTTCCTTGTGTTCATTTCTTATTATGTAATCGCACAATAATTATTTTTATAATTTAAAAGCGCATATCTGTAACTTTGCATTTTTTTTATCGGGATACATATGTTTCATGTCCTTATACATCGTTTCCTTCATTCTTCAGCATATCAGTTATGATCGTTACTGTCACAAACCGTCTAAACCAGTTGATCTACATGAGTGTACAATGGTAGTGAACAAAGCTTTACAGATTTGGATAATTTTTTCCCCTTAGACTGAAAGAACTGTGTACTTCATCCTAAAAACCTACAACTTCAATCTTTGCACCGTGAGATTTAAAAATAGTGTAGATCCGGGACATATCGCCTGATGCACTGACGACAAACTGAATTCATGGCCTCAAATACAGAGATATTGATTCTTATCATTCGAATGATTTAAGGCTACGATAGGGCGGAGGTAACGAATGAACGCACTTGGAACAGACTTGTCGAGAAAGTTCATTCTACCTGAAACTTATCGCCCATCATCTTTCCCCGTAAAATAATATCGAAGGCATCGTCTCCAGCACAGATGAGATATTAAACCCTGCCGACAGGAGATGTCATCCAATCTGATATCGCTCTCATCACGGAATCGGCCAATGAAAAACTACCAGCGAGTCCGAAATGTGTGATACGATGTCACAATCCCAAAGCAGCGTGAAGTCACCAATCATATCCGCTGACAAGTCGTGGTTTGGAATTCAATTCTTCCTCTAATCCTGTAATGAGGAGAGCTTGTGTCTTCCAGGCAGAGCCGGGTCAGATATTTAATAGCTATCTATTTCGGATAACTTCTCGAAATGTCGGCCGTCCCTATCGCTGCCTTTGATCGGGGCTGCGTGTCCTCGAGCCAGGGAAAGATTGATCGCTTGTCTTGAAGAATCTGATACATCATTTTATGGTCACAATTGGTTTCGCGTTGTGTAGGCAATAACGCCGACGTATTACAACATTATACTTTAAGCCCGATAAAGGTCAGGTTAGTATGATACCAGTGGAGAGTCCAGGATTTGGATCTGCGGGGAGGGGCGAGGTATAAAAAGTTTTGTATCGTCGTGACGAATGTCAAATCTTATGGCTTATGTAAACCAAAACACTTTAACTTTACAGACTTTACTCACCTGGCAATAAGAATCATAAAGAACACTACAATACTTTCGATAATTTGACAAAAAACACAATGAAATAACTAGCAAATGTATGTTTTTGACCGTGTCAACGTTGAGAACATGAGTGGAATGACTACAAAAGTATTTTTAAAAAAACTACAAAAAGTGGCGAATACAGGGGCTGCAGCCCGATAGCCACCCCCTATATTCGCCACTGTATGATACTATTTGCACAAGTGAAAGAAAAACGGCTCCCTTTATTTTTACAGTGGCATGTTCTTTGTATGGTTATCATTCACTAACGCCAAGTAATTGTTGGTAGAGTAGTTACATTTAAAAATGAAAATATTTACACATTTAGGATGGAATACCAACAACGAAAAGGCATACGTTTTACAGCATTATACTTTAGGCCCTATAAAGGTCAAATTAGTATTATATTATTTGAACAAGTGAAAGAGAAACGGCTCTTTTTTTCAGTGGTATATTTTTTTATATGATTATCATACACTAACGTCAAATAATAGTTGGTAGAGTACTTAATTTAAAAATGACAATATTTACATTAAGGACTATTATTAAACAAATGAAAGAAAAACAGATCCCTTTATTTTTTTAAGTGATACGTTTTTTGTATAGTTATCATTCATTAACATCAAATAACAGGTGTTAGAGTGGTTGCATTTAAAAATGAAAACAAAATAAAGTGTTGTTTATACGGTTCTCTTTTATACATCGTTTCATCGTAGTTCCGATTCGTTCGTAACCATTGTAATGATAAAGTACTTCGTTTATACGACGCAAAACTTCGGTTATACGTCGTTTTCCCACTTTCTAAAATTCCCAAATTTTAAAGACAAAATCACAAGATCATGAATTGTCTCCTTTAATGCATTATAGTGTTAGAAATGGTTTGTATGACTTTCATATTTTTTCATATCAATTGTACAATCAGAATATGCAGTGTTTCTTAATGGTAACACTTCATTATACCGTTCCAAACAGATTCTTGCATGGTAAATATATTTATGATCTTTATTATTCTATTCGAGGAAAAAAACATACGGAAGAACATTTTTTATTGAAAATTATAACAGTACTTTTAATACATCTATGCAGGATAAGTTTTTTAAAAATTTTCTTTGAAAACATCTATCAAACATAATTAAAGTACTAGTTTAAATTCCGCTAATACTTATTTTAATTATTGGATTTTATCATTAGGTTACAGGATAATTTTTAATAGCTAGTCATGCAAGATGAAAATCTTTTATAACAAACACAGAATTAAAAAAGTTTCAACTATGGTAAAGAATAGCTGATACCGTTTACTTCAACTTCCAGGCAGGAAAAAAATGAAATTTCTTTATTCTTTCATTATAACCTTGGGCGGCACTTTCTCATCTTACTAGCAGGTATTCTAGTTCTTATCGTTAATAGGAAATGACTGGACAGTTAAAATTTCCAAACTGCACTCAATTGCCCACTAATTACTCTCAAGCAAATGCATAACCTCATCATCTGCATTCAGATTTCACCTTATTAAAACGCGTACTGTGAGATAAAATGTCCCCAAGAGATCTGCAAGTGAAGTAATTTATATGCGGAATGCGAAACTTAAGGAAATTAAATATATCAATACGCACTATGTTGACATTAATGAATAAAATGGAACAAATTGATGGTTTGATAGTCATAACATTTTTATTCTAGAAATAAAAATCTCTGGATTCAGTCTTGCGTTTCCAGTAATGTAGTAAAGATTGAATTTCTGACAGTTGTGAATATTTGTTACAATTTATCCTATATAAATATATTTTTGCTTCTTTTTTAAATTTTACAACCCATTAGTTAGTAACGTTTGTAACTTTAATTGCCAACATCTAATCCCAATCGTATTACCAAATATACCTTCACAAAGATATTAATGAGATATGATGGCGCAGATTTGGCAACCAATTTGGGGAAGTTTTATAAGTTTTCACCAAAACTGGCGATGAAAAATCAGGAAATTCAATAGTTCTAAAGTATCTTGATTTTTTCATGACGATGCCAATAGTTGCTGGTTGGTTATATTTAAGCTTGTGAAACCAAGTCTATAAAAGCCAAATGGCGTATTATCTTCGGTTCAGTTGTTAGTTAGAAATTAACTCTCCACTAAAAGTGATTTTTAATTTTTCGTTTCATTTTGGTTCTAGACAATTAAAATTAACTATATAACCTCCCTATCACTCACTCCATTCTGTCCCTTAACCCCTGCCCCATTCAACGAAACCATCCGGGTCAGAGTGTCTCTTCACTGCTTAATTTACAACAGCAACTCTGACAAATACTGTTTCAAATACTGTGATGATAACCATTTTTTGTTGCTGTTTACATATTAAACCTTTTGTTGTAATCGACATCACGGTTCGATCAGTTATGTTCAGCTGCAAATTCCGCTGTAACAGACTGAACTAACCAGAAAGATTGATAAACGTATTTTACATTTCGCCGAAATAATTATCATTTCCAAAATATCTCCTTCACCAGCCTATATGAAACCAGCGAAAAATTACTGAAAAGTATCTCTAATCAAGGAAGAAAAGCCTTCAGAACATCTCCAGTGGTCGTAAAACTTAGAAATGGACACAAAACTTCGGTCAAGTTCTTTAGGTTAATAACTAGGTGAGAAACACCTTAATACAGCATTTGGTTATCAATTTGGCGAACTTCAGTGATTTTCGCAAAGTTGCAGAAAAAAACTAAAAGATTGTATTATTAATGCAGCGCCATCTACTATATTATTAACTCCAAAGCATTACCTTTAGGAGTCACAGAAAAGCAGTTAAAATTACTGGAAAAAATATCATTTATCCGAGAAAATAAGGACTTTATTGCAGCATTGTTAAACTGCACTTTCGTACAATGTGAATGAATCGAATATTTGTTAGACAGGATGCCAGAACCTTAAATCTTCTCGTTATATCACACAGTCGCTTTTGCCTACCAACTCGAAAAGCTTTAGTGATTCTTCGCCCGCCAAATTTGAAGACAATGAAACGCCTTATGGGTTTTATATCATGGAACTATAAAAATGAATTGATATTTCGTGAAGATTCCAGTAGATAATAGATACGTCTCATCGTACGAAACTGAAGTAGAAAGGTGGCTGGTGGAAAATCTCGGCTCAGTTACTAGCGATTTAGCCAGATGCTGTTAATTATGCACTATTCTTTCGATTGCAAATAGTCCTTTGAATGCTTTGATAGCACGCAGTTTATTTATTTCCTCTTATCACGCGATTATTTCTGAAGTTCTCAAGCCCTACTTCATTCGACATAATTTCGCAATAAATTCTTCTTGGACCTTTTGATCAACTTCACGTTTTGTTTAATCTTACTTCGCTGGAAATCATCGAAGTCACACGAAAGGTTTAATACAGCAATTTAACGGGAAACACTGCTGGGTGTATTTTGCATTTCAACAAACTAACGCAGACTGTTTTATCGTCGCTCAAAATTTTCCCTTTACGAGCCCGTAGGAAACCAATGAAAAATTACTGAAAAATATCTCAGTCAGCCAAGAAAGTAAAGCCTTTAGAGCAGCATCTCCAGCAGTGGCGGAGTCGTAAAATGCGAAAATGGACCGAGTATTTTCTAGAGAGGCTGGCAAGACCTTAAATCTTCTGGGTACACCTTATCTCTGCAAGCGTAGGCAGCTCTCTCGCTCTTATCAACGACCGGCCACAAACGCGGAGAAAGATAACGCGTGTAACTGCTGCTGCCACCGCCTGATTAGGAACTTCTGCAGGCAGTGACGTCATGCAAAAACGACCACGAGGAAATGGCGCGTTCCGAGGTTGTTGGACTCTTCGAAATTGTAGGAAAAGAGTGATTTATTTGGAGGAGTTGGAATAGCAGTTCTTTTTTAGGATAAATAATTTGAGTGAATATTTGCATGAAATGAGTAAATGTATCAGTCAAGCAAAATGGCGGAAATGCAGAAAAAAGAATGGTAGGTTATAAGAAACAATAAGGCAGAAAAGAGTTTTCAGAAAATAATTTAATAAGATAGAATTATGTTGATTCAATAATACTTCAGAGAAGGAGTGATGATTTTTACAGAGAACTTTAAATGAATTTCTCCAAGAATATGTTAGTAGAATAGGAGCACAATTATGCAGAAAAGATCTTTCAGAAAGTAATCTCAATCAGGCCTAGAATTATGTTGATTCGGAAATACCGTAGAGAATGTGCGATAATTTTTACAGTTAATTTTAGGTGAAATAAATTCCCTCAAAATGTGCTTAGTTTATAATGAATGAAAATTTCAGGTTTTCTTACTTTTTATTTCCCTGTTATTAGATATTTTGTAGCAAAAGACAGAAGCAATCATGTTTATTTCTGAAAGCGAAGCTAAAGTTTTGGCTATTTCATCGAATCATAATATAAAACTCCTTCAACATACCGAAACAAATGTTGGACAATTATATCATTAAAACTTGTAATTCTTTTCCGCAAGATAACTACACTTATAAAATTAAGACAAGGGGGAGGGGCCATTTTTTTTTTGTAGAAAAAGTATAATTCTACCCTTTTATTTTGCTGAACATAACACTCCATAATTATGTTACACAAGAAATACTATTATAAATGAACAAATTCAAACATATTTCTATTTATTTGCAAAGATTGACTCTCTGTGCTTCCGTTAATTAAATTACCTTCGGTTTTATTTCTTCAAAATAATCCAATTATTATATATCATGTAAATCCATAGATTTTGGAATTCAATTTAATAGACATCAGTTTCATTTAACTCCCCATTGCATCTTCAGAGAAAATGGATTAATTGAATGTAGGCTGTTTATTAAAAAATGAAAATAATCAATTAGTGTTTATTTTGCGAGTTAATTTGGGAATTTTTACTTCTTTATTAACTTCTCCGCTAGAGGGCTCTCTTCAAGATCAAGGATGAAAGGTCAGGATCTGTACTAGGTGTCCCGATCAGCTAATGGCACAAAAAGAACCCGATTGTTTTCCAGATAATTGGTAATTTTCTGAGAAAAAAGTTTAAAATCTGCCGATTTAGACTTGTAAGTTTATATACAGTTTTACACCAAAAATATTTAGGGTAGTGTTTGTCTATGCTTATTTGTTTAAACTGAGTATAAAGTTTTCAAATGTATATTTAGAGCATCTCTTTTGAACTTTTCTTAGAGCGTATACGGAATTTTCGTTTTATAACTTATTTCAACAATGGAAATATTAAAATGAGGGATTATGATTAAACTTTTTAAAGTGTTATTGAAGTTTTACCTTCACGTTTGTGTCGATCCCTTATAAAAACTGTTTCAACTAACTGTTATATGGAGTTGTTCTTACTACTACTTTTGCATAACATAATTCTTTTTTTTTTTGAGATTTTAATTTTATAACAGTCTTCTGATTTTTTTTTATTATAGTGTTTTACGAAAGGAAGTCTTCTTAAGATATCGGTCTTGGTCAAAAACAGTGCTCCCAAACCTTTCAAGGAGTCTTCATATTTCGGTTGTTCAAAATTTATTATTAAAAAAAAAGAAAGAAGAATATCATATTGGTTACAAACAATTCATTAAAATGCATCGAATAATCATTTAATACTTAAATCTCTTATTAATGTTCGGTTTTGAGGTCACTAAGTATGTTTTGTAAGAAAATGTGATCGCGAGTGAAAACTGTTTATTAAGGTCTTATACTTCTTTGTCAAAAGCAAACATTGAAAATTAATATAAATTGTTTCAGAATAAAAAAAATGCCTTAGAAATCAAGGAACAGAATTAAATAGGTTTGTAGTTTAAAAATCGTGCAAACCAATATGGGGGAAAATCAGTTTCATTAGTAAATCAGCAGGAATTTAAAAGGGCCATTCTTTTCTAGTAGTATTATAATAAAACCACATTGGGTTAGGTTAGGTTATATTAACGTCCCGTTTTGAAGCAACACGAGGGCTATTTAGGGACGGACCTCGTAATTTTGAACCGAGGTCAGATGACGAGGACGACACCTGATCTGGCAGCCCCTCTCCAAACTTCCGCGCCACACCAACGGGAGGACGTTCCGCCACTACGTATGATTTAGCGTGCAACAGGCCCCATACACGGCGGATCTTCACTGGAATCGGGCTTCGAGCCTGCGACCCGTCGGTCCCGAGGTCAAGACCTTACCACTAGGCCACCGCGGCCTCAAGACAACATTGGGATTGAGATTAATATAAGAAAAGAAATTCATTTAACTTATTGGCTGGCATTATTTTTTGTTAATTAATTTTATTAATTATTAATTAATTAGCAAGTCAAGACACTTCATTATGGTTCGAGATTAGAATTGGGAACATCTAGGTTTGTGTTTCATCGAAACATTTTGCGAAAACTTACGCCAACCTTAAAAATTGCATTTAAAAATTGATGTATTTGGTGGTAAGTATACTTACGACGGCATTAGAAAGGATTAAACACTCAACTGTTTACTCTGCATTTAGAGAAGTATATTTCATTTGACGAAATTTACTTCTGAATACCCTGGAATACTATCGAATACAAAAACTAACGCCATCCAAACTAATAACCTATAGTGAATACCTTAAAAATTGTGAAAACTGTTATGAAAATTTTTTATTACGCATTTTTTTAAGTAGATTCATTTGCCAAGCACCAGGAATTTAAATAAACAACCAATAGCTTATTCAACGCCAACGTTGGTGGCGAAATGCGTTTCACTCTTGACGAAATTTATTTCCAACTATCCTGGAATACCATCAAATCTTGCCACCAACACCAACCCAAACTATAGTGAATACTAAAATGCGCAGTCGTCTTCTTTCAAAACAATATTAGTATGAGCATCGCACGATTATCGCACCATCTAAACATAATTCTCCCCAAAAAAGAAAGGATTTCGAGTGCAATTAGTATTAATCGCACACAAAAGTTATTATTAAGCAAAACCCCACGCAAAATTGGAACTGGATGGTCAGAACAGAGTGAATTGTGGATCGATTCGTCGGTGTAATCACACACGTGGTAATAATTCATTGGCACTTACCTGCCATTTTAGTTTATCTGATGTCGGTTGACATCGATAATGGATGTCCGGTCAGTTACGGTTGCGAAAGCCGACGGTTAGGATCGCAATCTATGATTAAAAGACCTATTTGCTGAGCATTAAAATAATAAATTACTGGGTAAAGCGAGAGCAGTTGGAACCGGAATCGTGACTCTGCAACTGGAGGCCGAGTATCTGGATTTTCTTCGGTTTTGGAAAAAAAAAAAAAACAGTATGTGGACAGACAGAGTTGGTCAACTTTGTAAGAAAAATATTGAACTAGTTGGAAAGACTGATGTGTCTGTGACGGAAGTTAGTGCTGGAGGAAGATTAAATGATAATTGGATGGCTACGTTATCTGTATAGTAGGTCATAATTCATAACTTATTTTTGTTTAATTTGTTACGAGTAATTAAAAGGTTTGACTAATAAAATTCTCTAAGAAAATGAGGGCAAAATATTTTTTATTTATTAAAAACGTTTCTAAATGCTCAGTTCGGCTATTTATGTGAAGCAGTTTAAGTCTCTGATCCAAATATAAATTGTCTTATTTGTAGTAATTCGGTTATCCCTTTTTAAGTTGATATAATATATATAGATACATAGATAGATTCCTTGTAGGAATACCATCTATAGATAGACAATATTTTATAGGTAGATAGTATAGAATCTATCTATAATGTATAGATAGATTCCTTACAGGAATACTACCTATTACAACGGTTTTCATGACCCGACTTCGGGAAATTATGCGCACACTTGGTCTGATCATGGTCCCTAGAACCTGAAACCGTATCTTAGTTAAAAGTTTACAGATTGTATGTATAACGCTTTGCCCATTATTATTATTAATCCACAGGGTGGAAACCGGTGGATAAGGTTTATGGTTATACAAAACCAGCGTAAAGAACACCTTGCCCATGTTTTTTACGCCGAGAGGGTTTTGTATAACCTTTAACCCTACCTGATCGGTTCCCTCCCGGCAACACTTTGCCCATATTGTCTTGCGAAGACGATAACTAGAATAATTTTAATTGGATTTGAACTGTCGCATGATATGTTGTTCGGTGGGTTGAAATCTAGGCCAAGTTCGTATATGGACTATCCAGCTGAAAGGGGAAGGAAATAGTAGGGGATTGTAATTTTCATTTCCTAATAACTCCTAAACGATTGAAACTAGAAAGAGTATTCAAATCAGGTGAATTATCGCCTCACCCTACTGAATAACTCTTGTGCTGAAAGTTTTTCGATAGCTGCAATTGCTTAGAAGTTAGGGGCTGAAAAGTGATTTCGAACTCCTAACTTCGACTGTGTTTTAACCTATGCCTGTTACACCTTGTTGGAAAGCCTTTTTTATCTTCCCTATAAAATAAGCCAGGAAAGCCCCTATAAAATTAGAGAAGGAAATATCGATGACAGGCTCGACATTTTCTTTTCCTTATATCTCTGAACAAAAGGAATCTAAATTCCCCTTCCGTCTTGCCGATGGGATAATTTTAAATCACTCAGGATTTTTTTCAATTTTCTATAACTGGCAAAGTTCGCTATGACTTGGTGTCAGAATCCCCCTAGCTTCTGGACAGAGGTATCAAGGATTCGAAACAGGATTAGCCCTCTGAGAACGGGAGCACACTTAACGCTACGAGTAGCTGGCACACCCGTGTGACAGTCGTCCTCAAAGGGTTAAATCAAACATCCACCCTGTATGCGGGTCACAAACATATTAAAATCGTAAGGGTCAAACATTCCTACATCAAGTGTAATTGTGTAGAAGTTCTGGAAAGGTTGGTACTATCTCATATGTTGTCCTCGTCATCTGAGCATGAATCAAAACTACGAGGCCCGTCGCAAAATAGTCTTCTTGTCATTTCAAACGGGACGTTGATATAATAGCTAAACTGTCTATAAACTAAACTTCGGCGCATCTAAGAATCTTTTAGTCTCTAAGGTTTCTGTCTTGCTTTTACTCGCGTACAGTAAAGCACCGCTTATACGTCTCTCATTTATACGTCGTTTACATTTATACGATTATACGCTCATTCATAATATATATTACATTCGTTCATATGCATTGTAATTCGTTTCGATTATAGGTCTTTTCATTTATGCGTCGTTTTACGTCAATCCCTCGAAAGACGTATAAACGGTGCTTTACTGTAATTAAAAATCGTTTAGCTGACAAACCCAGATAAATTCCTAAGATATCATTAATTGTATCAATCTATTTATATTTTATAACTGATTCTACTACTTAATCTAACCAGTACAGTTCACTGTGACTTTTTAAAAGGGATGGTTAGTAATGATTAATGTTCACATTAGAAAAATGAAAATTCTTGTAATTTTTTATATCTTATTCTTAACACGTTCGTGAACAAAGCGGCATATGCCGCTCTACTTGCTGGGACAAAGCGTGATATCCCGTCTAACTTCGCGACAAGCTAAAACGCAAAGCAGCGTACGCCACACATTTTTACTTTCTCGTATGCAAAGTATACAAAGAGAAAGTATTGTAACCGTCAAAAAATTCGAACTCGAGATTTTGACGAATCTCCACGTTTTAGACCTCCCTGAGTTCGAAAAACACAATTTTGGAATTATGTCTGTCTGTCTGTGAACACGATTACTCGAAAACTATTAGAGCTACGGGGATGAAATTTTGCATGTGGTCTTTACACATAATTTGTAGGTTTCTATCAAATTTTGGACAAAATCCGTCAACGGGAAGTCTGTCTGTCTGTATGTCCGAAGTCATGCGAACACTATAACTCAAAAACTTGAACAGCTAGATGGATAAAATTTAGTACACGGTTTTATCGTCATGAATGTAGGTCCGTATAAAATTATGGGCCAAATCCGTCAACGGGTTGACTGTCTGTCGGTCTGTATAATCGCATACTTGTTAAGCATTCGTTTCAAAACTTATCTCCATGCGCATGCTTACTTAGCAATCTCTGGTACCAATCGGGAGAATTACGTCACTTTGTCCTTGAGACGGAGTTTGTGATAGATAAGTTTTATCTCCTGTTTTGTTTTCGCTCGCTCGTATAATAGCGGATCTTGCTGGAGTGTGATGGAAAATAAATATTGCTAAGTTTTAATACATAGGCATCTCTTTTAATATGATTCTTCATTTAAATATTTTACAATCATTATAATCTGTAATGAAAAACCTTCTGATATTCGTTGCATTTTGGTTTACAGTTGGTTCGATTTTTTTTATCCACGCAAGGGGAGGGGAAATGACAATTTTTTTAGCAGTATACGAGAAAGTTTAGGGGAGCCACTCCCACTGGTTGTACACGAAATGCTATTCAAGCGGCTTAGGTGTCCCAGAAAATAACATAAAAGCAATAAAAGCAAATAACATAATAATATAAGGTAGGTGTCCACGAACGCGTTAAGTAGTAATGATTAATGTTAAGACCAGTACAATGAAAATTCATGTCAATATTTTTATCTTATTCTTTAGTAG